>BPLR01019846.1:0-38086 GCA_021605095.1 Caerostris extrusa
ATTGCTATTAGAGATTGCATGTTACGCATAGCATATGATGAACACGCTCAATCTTCGAATCTCTTTTTCTTTTTTTTTCCTGTGCCAATACCTGCACCTTTTGTAATCAGTAAACTATGATGTACAAAATGTCAAATTTTCAAGATAATTCATAATATCGAATATTAAAGGTACAATTGATGATGTTCAATGTAAATTATATTTGGTACTCAAAACTTTTATTTGCAAATATTAATTAATAGATTAGGCAGTGTCTTACCCGGGAACACCTTGAGATCGTAGGTGACTCCAAGGGGCTCCCACCGTAGGCTCGGGCGGGCTTTTAACCCAACAGAATGCGGGGCATGTCCAGACACGCTGACTGTGTGAGGTGCGTGGGCGTCCGGTCGAGCTTCTTCAGCAGGTGCTG
Organism: Caerostris extrusa; assembly: GCA_021605095.1. Taxonomy (NCBI): domain Eukaryota; kingdom Metazoa; phylum Arthropoda; class Arachnida; order Araneae; family Araneidae; genus Caerostris; species Caerostris extrusa. The sequence continues at coordinate 410 of BPLR01019846.1, forward strand.
CTGCAAAGCTGTCAGCGGGCGAGGGCTCTTGTTGCTGCCACTGGGATACACCTGCAATGGACACCACACTTCTTTTACATCAACTTTCTTGTATTTAATTAATTGATAATAATAATAAGATAACCAGTAATTAACGATAATATGTCAAGTGGAATTGAATGAATGATGAAGTACTTGCGTGACAAATGAGTTGAAAATTGATATTTTAGTTTTTTTTTTAGAACTCTACTTTCATTTGGGGATGTAGAGAAAGTCGAATAAGAATCAGAATCACAAAGAAAGCATGACCGGAAAAGGATAAGGGGTACATGTAAAAAGCTTACAAGGAAAGTTCGCAAGACTGTATGCAAGCCTTTAGAACAGGAATGCAGGTTACTGATTAAAACCGTTGATTGTGCGCAATCTACATGCATTATTTTACGAAAGCTGAGTTGACTATTATTCTTTTCGTGTATGACCTATTAAGTTGTAATGGACGAGTTGATTTATGATTGTATCAGGAAACGTTTCCAACAAGGTGAAAATTGCCCAATCACTAAATGTTCGGTCATGGGCTTCAAAACTTATGATAATGTCCATCTTTGAATGAATAATCTATCTTTGTTTGAATAATTTCCATCTCCATCATGATGCTGAGACGCGATTAACATGAGCACATATATTGAAAGATGGCATACTGTGTACCAAAATACAGGCTTGGTATGCAAGTGCTGGCCAATACAATAGGATCATCCCCGACATCACTACACTATGGCACTTAATGCAGTCAAGGATCACATATTTTAATCTTAAAAAAGTCCAATTATTGTAATCGGAAGATTATTCGCGACATGAAACATTTTCACAATAGTTACTTAACGAAAGCATTGCTAGTCAGCACTTTTCAGGTTATTTTATCTTTACAAGTGAAGAATCTCTTGGAGGTGGAGATTCGGAGTCGTCAAAATGTGTCATGGGATGAATATTTTTGAAGGAAAACAGAAGCCATTTAGGAGTTTGCTTAGACGGTTGATATGTTTTTGAAGGAGTCGGTTAAAGTCGGTCCATTTCCTTATATTGGTTATTTTGCTATAGCCAATAAATATTTATCAAGTTTTATACCAAGAAAGCAATATAAACCACCTTTTTCATTAATTACTTCAAATGTCTGATTATCCTTGCAATCAGAAATCAAGTAGGTGTTAATTAGTTATCGTCTTATTGTATTTCATACCCGTATGGTGGCCTGGTGACAGAATAGTCCCACTGTAACCAATGCATATCGTAAGAGGGCGACTAAAATGGGTACTAGCTATAGCCGGGAAACCTGCAACTGAGTATTATATCGGGGACTGGCCTTACATGTCGGGATGGGGTTGGCGTAGGGCCAATAGCATATCCCAGTAAAAAATATCCTTTGTTGAGAAGTTCAAGAAAGTTATTACCTGATTATCGGGTTATCTCACGTAATTTGGATTACCGGGTTATCTTCACGTAATTTGGATTGCCGGATTATCAGCCCGTAATTTAGATTACCGCATTATCTTCACGGAAAAGCGATTAAGGGACATTTTGGATTATTCGCAGTCTTTATAAGAATAGAACAGTGCAGATGCTGATAAAACGGGTGGATTCATATAAATTGGACTTATTGGCAATCAGAAAGAAGATAAAATGGCATCTGGGTTTGAAGAAGAGAAGTATACTTACCCCTTTTTTATAGCTGTCATAAAAACAAAAAACTATATGAAACAAGTATTCATCTTGAGCAAAATGAAATCATTTCGCTTAGATTATGTCTACGTTTAAGCGGAAATTTTCCTAATTATCCTATTATTCAATTCCTTCTATTAGTTCACACTCTCCGTATATATATCTTGTTCAAATTTTCGATCGTTCATAAAATACTTTTTATTCATCCACTCAAGTTCAAATACATTTTTTTGAACTTGTAGTGGATGACACTGGATGTTAATACAGTTTTTCAAATATTAATTCAGTAATTAAATTTAATTAATTAATGTTAGTTTTTATTTAGATTTAAGTTGCATATATCTACCAACAGATGGCGCCAGATAAACTTAAAAAAATGAAGGAAAATTATTTATAAAGGACTTTCTGCAATAGAGTGAAAAAAAAAAAAGTAGGATTTGACTTAATTTTTTTATATTACTTGTTCATTATTATCTTAATCAGTAGATTACTAAGTATTCCAAACATTAAATAGCAAACGAGCTACACACCTGCTCATAGTGCAGAATGGCTTCCGTGTAGAACTTGAGCCCCATGACCTCCTCGTCCTCCCTTCCGTAGCGAAAGGTGAGGACCACCAGGGCGAAGATCTTGAAAGGCTCATTCTGGGAGGCCAGCTCCGAGTCCGTGAGCACCACACCGTCGATGGGCTTCACGACGCCACCCTCCTCCACTATGAGCTCTCGTCTGCTCAGGTAGACGGTCAGCAAACCGTTGGGACTCTGCTTCTTAAGCACCCTGGAAAAGAAGTAGAACAGGATTAGTAAGCAATCTTGCCACATTATGCTATTGCTTTTATTATGCTTTTAGTATATTGTTTTTATTATACCATTAATCTTGCCACATCGGTTATTTAATGAAATTGGATGTGGCAAGAATAATAGTAAACAGCGATGACCAAGATTAGTGACCACATCCTGGTGCTAATCCCTGTAATTTGCAACTACCCAGACAGATTCAGCCTAATACAGTCTAATTATACTATTCGTCCCACAGTGTTAAACCAATAAGCTAAATGGTGACATCTGGGGATTTGTGCTGCTCTGTTGGCTAATAGGACATCCCCCTCTACACATTTTATCATGCCCATCCTTCAGGAAGCTTCTTTCAGGCTGATAGGACATCAATCCAACAAATGAATTGTGTTATTCGTTATTCCTGTCAAAGACATTGAACTTTTACCTAGGGTAATAGCATATCCACTATACAGATTTATCATCCACATTTCCAGAGAAGTTATTGTTTCGAATGCCAGACACTCCAGGTCATTTGCAACTATAAAGGCAGATTCAGCCTACTACACTCGATACTATACCCCACCCACCACAGTTTTAAACGAATAAACCTAATGTGGACATCTAAGGATTTGCGCTACCTTCCCCCAGGCTAATTGAGCACACACTATACGCTTATTCTCATCAAAGACATAGAAGTTTCCTTCAGGCTAATAGGGCATCAACCTTAAAAAAAAAACGCATCATGTTATTCTCGTCAAGACACTAAACTTTTCTCTATGGTTATAGGACATCCACAATGCTGATCTATCATCTGCATTTCCAGAAAGCCTTAGACACAGAATCCTTTAGTTTGCATCTCTTGTTGAGTTTGTACCTAATATCCTCCGTCTAGAATTAAAATGTTCCATCTCCAGACTAATCTAGTATCATTATGCTTCAAACTCGTTTTTAACTGTACGTTAGTTCTGAAAGTATTAAACCTATTGACCACATTATTAAAAATGCTACTTGCTGTGCAAGCGTCCGTTCCTTGGACTGAGTTTCTGAATGAGGATAGTAATATCATCCAAACTTTCTAATAATACTGAAAAAAATGTGGAAATCTCCAAACGGATAGTTCAATTGACGATGCGAGTCCTTCTATAACAAAATTTTCTGTCTACTTAATTTTTTAAGATGAAACTGCAATGCATTCTAACTGTAAATATTATTTCTCCATTCATTTACATGCTAACTCACATGCACCCCAACTACATTTCACGAGGTTTGGTATGTCACTCTAGTCATCTTGTGTACACTTTAGGCTAAATAGACCGGGACCTACTGTTTGAAGGGGATTCCGAACCACTACGAAACATCCATGGCACCGCCGGGGACTCGAACCCAAAACCTGTGGTACTGAGCCCCAGAGAGCCAGCCACTGGTCCATCAAGCCTCAAATTTCAAGAGCAGCTATATATGTTATTTATTAAACCTGTCTTGAATTATTAGTACAACAGAAAAAAAGAAAACGATGAAACAAAGACTATAATCCTGTAAAATGCAATTTAAATCCCAGGAAATATGTTGAAATCTGACAAGCTGCCAAGGCAAATAGAAAACAAAGAATGCAAATATAAAGATAAATTATTTTAGATGTAATGATTGGTAAAATTAAATTAATAATATAACATTAAAAAATAAATTGAACGGGAAACTATAATCATGGAATGCAATGGAAGTTTGTTGAAATCAGTCATTCAGACAAGTCAAATAGAAAACAAAAAAATGCAAGTGTAACTATAATTTATTTACATTTATTAAAAGTCTTTTGAATTTTACATTAAAACATTGAAAAATAAAAATTAAAACTAAGACTATCTGCATGACATGCAGTTTGAAATCTAGGAACTTAGTTGAAATCTGATATGTTGCCAAGGTAAATAGAAAACAGAGAATGCAAATATACATTAATTTTATTTTATTAAACATTGTAACATCGGAAAAAAAAATTAAATGGAGATTATAATGATGAAATACAATTTGAATCCCAGGAATTTTGTTAAAATTTGACATGCTACCAAGTCAAATAGAAAACAAATAATTCAAATGTAAAGATAAATTATCTTAATTTTTTTTAAAACTCTCTTGAATTCACGTTACACTATTGAAAAAGATGAAATGGAGACTATCTATATAATCATGAAATGTAGTTTGAATCCAAGGAAGTTTATTGAAATCAAACGCTCCAAATCAAATAGAAAAAAAAATCCGATTGTATAGATTAAACAAAGTTACAAAATTAAATAATTTTATTCTTAAATAAATCAAATCCTTTATTTGTACTCGCATTCTTTTTCTTTCCTATTCAGGTTTTGACATCAGTAAAAATAACAATATATTTTTTTTTCAAATAGCGAATTAAAATATTTTTATGAATTTGTCTGAAATTATCGTTTCGATTACTTTTATTCCATTGATTTATTTTTTATTTATATTTGATAAAGGAATATCGAAGTAAGTAAATAGATAATGAATTTAGTGCAGATCGAAAGATTGTCAGGAAATTAAATAAGCAATAGTTAGAAAGCCATATTTTATGGCATCAAAGTTATACTTTTCCCAATAATTGACAATTCAATTGTTCAAATTTAAAATGGGCAAACAGTTTTAATACTACACAGCTTTCACTGATTACTATTATATTATTACTATTATACTATAGCCTTCACTGATGATTACTATTATATTATGAAAATTACTATTAATACTATTACAATATAGCTTTCACTGATGATTATTATATTATGATAATTACTATTACATTATAGCCTTCACTGATGATTATTATGTTATGATAATTACTATTACACTATAGCCTTCACTGATGATTACTCTTATATTATGATAATTACTATTAATACTATTACACTATAGCCTTCATTAATGATTACTATTATATATGATCATTATTATTATTATTATTATTATTATACTATAGCCTTCACTAATGATTACTATTATATATGATTATTATTATTATTATTATTATTATACTATGGCCTTCACTGATGATTACTATTATATATGATGATTATTATTATTACTATTACACTATAGCCTTCATTGATGATTACTATTATATTATGATGATTAATATTATTAATTATATTTTATAGCCTTCACAGATGACTACTATTATATATATGATGATGATGATTACTATTACACTATAGCCTTCATTGATGATGATTATTATTACTATTATACTATGGCCTTCACTGATGATTACTATTATATTATGATAATTACTATTAATACTATTACACTATAGTCTTCACTGATAATTATTATTATATTATGATAATTGCTATTAATATAATACTATAACCTGATGATGATTATTATTACTATTAAACTACATCTTTCACTGATGAGAAATACTAGAATATAATGAAATTAAGAACGTATTTTTACGAATTCCAGTCATCTTTAAAATGTTGAAACAATTTTTTACAAAAATATTTCAAAAGAATTTTAAAAGTAGAAAATATTTATCAACAAAATTAAATCCCGATGTATAATGTATAAAATGTAGGTTGATGCAGCATACCAAAAAAAAAAAAAGCGCTTTTATTTAAGCAGGCGAAGATATTGAATAGGACAAACATTTTGAGTGTATATACGTTGCAGAAATGCCCTACACTCTACTTATTCTCAAGGTATCGTTGTGTATTATTTTAAAACTGTTTGAGAAATCAGCTGAAAAAAAAGGCTTTCAATACATGCTTGGAAAAAGACAAAAATTTCAAAACAAAGATAAACCTTTGAAATGAAAATAAATAAAAATCTTCCTTCCCTTCTTATTTTTAGCTTATGTATTTTATTTCAAAATGGTTTTGAAATGTATATAAGGAAACAAGTATCATTTTTCCGTGACATTGTATATCACGACAGAGATTTAAAATCGATGATAAAAATGCCACAGTTCGAACATTATTTATCCATGTTTTTGAACATCGGTGGATCTCGCATTTGGGTAATTTACACGCATTTGGGTAATTTACACGCATTTGGGTAATTTACACGCATTTGGGTAATTTACACGCATTTGTGTGTTGTATGGGAGAAAACATAGAAAGCGCCACTATAATGCCTGACTGTCAATGCTAGGTGTTTTACACATGTCACAATCAACATCGAGGCTTCTCGTTTCTGAAAGTAGGGATTACAACTTTCTCTTAGGTCGCCGTCAGCGGATTTAAACCTAAACCGACCGTCCTCTAGCTGTGAGCTTTATTCTGAACCAAGAGTAAATCTAGATAACACATTTGATCTTTTAACATTTGTATTCAGGTTCGAAACTGGACTGTCAAAGTTCGTGGCCTTTAACGATGGGAATAAATAAACGAATGTAAAAATAGCTTCGTATGCAACAATCACTGTCTTAAAAATAAATAACTTGGTAGTTTGATTAAATCTCAAATCAGCAGTCGGTTGTTGGAGTTTTCATATATTTTATTAATACGACACACAAATGTGGCACGATTACTTCTGAAAGTCGTTCTGGATGTTGCAATCTTTTCTGTCTGTCTTTTGGAGGTACTGTTACAACAAACTATTTTATTAACAAAAATAAAATTAATAATCATGTAACAATTAATCAATATGTAGACATTAATAACAATTAACCAATATGTATGAAAAATTTACTAATAACAATATAGCTTAATTTAGATTAGTATAAGGGCCAGATAGCCAAGTAACTAGAGCTCCGATTCTCGGTGTCTTAGGGTTCGAGACGCGGCGGTGCCATGGATGATTGTAGAATCAATAATAAATAACAATTATTTAATAATCAATAAATTAATTCCTATTTATATTAATTATTCACTTAAAAACATTACCATGGTATACTTTGAGTAGAAGATTTGTTTAATAGTTATATTAATGTGACAATAGTGATTTCGAATCAAGTGTCCAGAATAAATAAATAAAATCAAAATTAAAAGTTTATAATGGCAATAGGACATCACTTTAAAAGTTTTGTAAACTATACATAAATAACATTATTTTAAATTACCTTTCTAAAATTTTTTTCTTATTAAAATTATTATTTATAATTTTTTTATTAACAACATTAATATTTGATTTTCTCATAATCAGTTAATAGCAATTGGCAATCTTTTCTTAACTTAATGTATTCAAGAATATATTTTTAGAAAAACATTTGTATTCCTCAGAATAATAATGAAAAAAATATTTTATTGGTATCATCATATTGCGCATTTAATGTTTTTACAATATCATACTTGATAAAAATCAGGTTTGTTTTGAAAAATCCAAGCTGTTTTACAGATGTTTTAAAAAATAGCTGCAATCTACTTTTATCTTTATCTTAGAAAATTATCGTATAGATTTGTATTTATTCTGGGTTGCTTTTAAAACATTAAATAAAACAAAATAAAAGCGCTTTCTATACACAATAAAATTTTTAATTATTTCAGTTGGCCTTACTGTATTATGAAATGCTTCAACACCAGAAATACAATTAATAGTATGTTTTTCTTAAGGAATTACAGTCATGGAAATGAAATTATACCGCCGTGTTGTTATCAGTTATATCATATTTAATTAAATAAATTTCAATATTTATATTAAATTTAATTTATTTCAAAATCCTATTTTCAATACTGATAATCTTACTAATCCCTTTTATTAAATATTTTATAATTTTTCTGTTGTCTATGTATGTATATGTCAAAGCTAAGAATGATTATTTGTCATAAAAGCCAAAAAGTCTTTTCGTTAGTGATAAGAGGAAAATGTGTATCATCAATGTTCCACCTGAGGGTGTTGGTTTGAAATTGATGTTGTACGTTAATGGTATCTTTTATCCTGCTGATGGTTCCCCTTGGGCAACGCTGCATCTGCTATTTATCTACCTGTTCAATGGTGAATGATATTTGAAACAACTCTATAAGATGTATCTTGGCGTGACTCGGGACTCCGAGGTGCGTCATTTGTAAGCATTAGGGTTAGGTTCAATTCGCTGACAGCATTGCAGTAGACGCTGTTTCAAAAACGAGGAGATTTGACCGCATTTGGGATGTTCAGTGTATTGCCTCGTGAGTCAGGACTGCCTGGTGGGACTTTTCCGTGTTTTCTCTCATACGATACTTTATGCAGGATAGTCCTTCCGAAAGGCACTGTCCTCTTTCTTCAGCATTACGGAGCCAAATTAGACTTCTACCTACGGGTGCTCCATCACAACAGAAGCTGTCCTCTTTCCCCTATCAATTGGCTAGAGCCCTGGCTGTTGGTCCCACAGGCTTCAGGTTCGAATCCTGGTGGTGTCATGGATATTTGAGTGATTCGGAATCCACGTTAAACTGTAAGTCCAGGTCTAATTAGCCCAAAGTGTGTTAGTGATGAGCAATTTTTTAAATAATGTTCTCTTGAAATTTAGTATTTTTATTGATAAAAACCCGCGAAAAATTAGTTGCTCACCTAGTACAGTGCACAGAAAGTTTTGACGTATTTTCGAGTTTATGGTTGGGTTTGTCGCTCTACGGTCATCTTGTGCACACTTTAGGGTAAACAGACCGGGACCTACAGTTTAAAGAGGACTCCGAACCACTAACAAATCATCCATGCAACCGCCAGGATTCGAACCTGAAGCCTGTGATACCAAAAAGGCCAGAGCGCTGGTCACTTGGCCACCAGGCCGCCTGAATTTATGTGCAGAAGCTTCAATACCAATCAACACATTATAATGAAAAAAAAAAAATTTTACGAAAAACCTTTTGAAGAAACTTTACAAATAGTAATATAAATCAAAAATTTAAAATTATTCGAGATATATTTTTAGAAATTGAAAAAAAAAAAAAATATTTGAAATCTGAAATATTATATTTTCGAAGATCAAAGACTTCATTTTCTCTTATTTCACCTAGATGCTAATGATGTTGACTTTGTCCTCATTTTTTACCGAAACCGAAAAAAAAAAAAAAATGCAAAAAAAAGAAGATATCGCGGAACAAATGTTTACTTCACTTTGAAGTTTCGAAAAGAAATGTATTGATTTTTTGTATCTGAACATTCCACAACTGTGAATTTCGATTTATTTTGTTATTCCAGGCGTTAAAAAATTCGAAAAGGGGGTCGAAACCGGATTTCGGTTGATATAAGTTGCTACTTTATTGACAGGTTTGTTTACATGAATCACAGAAACCACTGAAAAATGTCGATAATATTGAGCCAGATGGCATACTAAATTTTTAAACTACGCCACGTGTGACACGTATTGGAGAAATCTATTTTTCAAAGCGCCTTATATCTGTGTAGTAATTCAGAAATGCATTATATGCAGTAGGGAAAATAACTAAATTGGGATTTTCATCATTTTTTTCCATGATTTAAATATCATTTTCTAAACTGTTTATATAAGCAGTTTAGAAAATGATAGTTAATTAATTAGTTTTTAAAATTTATATTATTAATTTTGGCTATTAGTTTTAATTAGTTTTTTTTTTTAATTATATTATTAGTTTTTAATTTACTAATTAGTTTATATGCGTTAATATTTTTCGATATATACATTCATTAAATTAAATTAATTGTATGATTTTTATTGTATTTTACTAAAATTTCTTATGCATTTCTTTAAGTAATTTTTTTTTTAAAGAAAAAAAAAAATTGATAATTTAATCATGAAATGGTTAAACTTAATTCATCATCATCATCATCATCGGCACAATAGCTCATGGTGAGCCAAGGCCGTTTGCCTACTGACAGATTTCGAAACATGATATGTTTTTCTTTTTACGGGGTAGGGGTATCAGCCCTACGTTCAACGCCTTCTACAGTTATATTATATTTGACCGGACCGTTTGAAGTGGATTGCGAACCACTACAAACATGCATGGCACTGCCAAGACTCTAACCCGAAACCTGTGACACCGAACGCCAGTCACTCGGCCATTAGGCCCCTAAAACTTTAATACATGGATGCTTGTTAGCGGTTCGGAATCAACGTTAAACTGTATGTCACGGTATAATTAACCCAAAGTATTCACAAAGGCTATCGTAGAGCGACAAACCAAACTAAACTGTCTTCTTCATTGGAGTAACAACCCTGTGGTGGCCCAAGGCCTTCTGGCAGTGTTCGAAATATGAAATGTTTTTTTACGAGGTAGGGTTGTCAATCAATGCTCTACAGTCATATTTGACCGGCACCTATGGTTTAAAGTTGATTCAGAACCACTACAAACATCCATGGCACCGCGGGGCTCGAACACAAAAGCTGTGGCCCCGAGCGCCAGATTGCTATTCACTCGGCCATCAGGCCCACTATTATAAAACAATTTTTAAAGATTAATGTTTTAGCTATAAAAATTGAATTTTAAATTAATTAAAATTTAAATTAAATTATTTTTGATTAATTAAATTAAATTATTTTTAATTAAAATTAAAATTAAATTATTTTTAATTATTTAAATTAAATTATTTTTTAAAAAATTAAAAATTAAATTATTTTTAATTAAAATTAAAATTAAATTATTTTTAATTAAAATTAAAAATTAAATTATTTTTAATTAAAATTAAAATTAAATTATTTTTAATTAAAATTAAAAATTAAATTATTTTTAATTAATTAAATTACATTATTTTTAATTAATTAAATTAAATTATTTTTTAATTAATTAAATTACATTATTTTAATTAATTGAATTAAATTATTTTTAATTAAATTTTAAATTAAGTTTTTAAATTAAATTATAAAAATTTAAGTTAAATTAAATTAAATTTGACTTTAATTATTTTTAAAGTTAATTTTAAATGTAAAGTAAAAATATAAAACTTTAATGAAATCAAATTAAAGTTAATTTTTATTAAATTATTCTAAATATTTTATATTTACTTTTTATTAATAAATTTTACTGTGTAATATTTTCCTTCAAAATAATTAAAAAATAAAATATTCATTTATATAAAATATTTGGAATGTTTTATTATATTTCCTACAAAATGATCAGAGTTATAAACAAACAACATTTCATGTATATATTTATCTTTAGTCATTAAATAAATGTGTTCTGATGTTAAAAATGAAATTCAGGCATTTCTCATAATTTTCAGAATTCGTAAACATGTTTACGTTTTCTAAATAAGTGCGCGTAGAAAAAGAAGATGCCAAGGGGCGATACAGCGCCAATTGTAGTACGTGAAAGAAGGAGAGATGTTTACCTGATGTTGGCTTAAACAAAAATAATACAATATCGAAAAAAAAAAAAAAAAAAAAAAAACCTCACAGACAACATAAAAAAAACAATACAAAATAAGCGATAGTTTTTACATTTCATTTTTAATTCAAATTATCAGAAAATTTATCACGTAGTAAAAAAGTCTTTGCAACCTTTGTTTATCAATTTTTTTTTTTTATTATCTGTATCTAATATGTTATCTATCTCAGAAATTGATAGCATATTTTTTCAAATTTTTTTTTAAAAATATATTAATTATATATTTTTATTTTTAACTAGTTCATGTAATATTAATGGGTTAGCATTAAAGCTTTTTATTCTTTTTTATTCTTAATTCCTTTTTTTGCAAATTTTGTAGCAAATAATGTAATTAGTAGTTACATAAATAAAATGTAATTTAATAATACAAATATAAATTTGAAAAATGATAATGTAATTTAATAATATAAATATAAATTTGAAAAATGATAATGTAATTTAATAATATAAATATAAATTTGAAAAATGATAATGTAATTTAATAATATAAATATAGATTTGAACTGAAGATACTTGAAGAAAGGTGAAAAAAATGTAGACATTAATAATGTAAGACATCAAAAATGTTCCAAAATGTATTAGGTAGATATAGATGGCGCTATAGGCGGCCTTAACAAAGTGAATTCGGCTGCCAGTGATATTTTGAATCGAAATGAACAACACATTTGGCATGAGTTGCACATTAAACCCACTCTAGTGTTCAATGTGCTTGATTGTTTTGGTTTTTGAAAGGAAAAAAATGACTTCCAAGTCACTCAACAGTGAGACTGTCAGTGGAACGTCCATCCCCCACGGCAAGGTCATATCAAATTGGATAGGAAAAATCGGTGGATCTATTTCTGATGCCACACCGTCACCCTTCTTCAAGCATCTTCAGTTCAAATTTGAACTGATGGTGACGAGTGGTTTTCTTTTTACAGAATTTTGGAAGTGAGACTTTAATTAAAATCACCCTGTATATATATATATATATATATATATATATATACAGGGTGACATATAATAATAATATTTATATAATTTAATTATATTATATATATATATATATATATACCAGTAAATCATCTACGTCTAGAAATCTGCCAGCAGGCAGACGGAATTGCCTCCCCACCTGAGGCTGTGTTGATGAATACACATATATGAGATGATGATGAACACATATATATAGTAGTACAATATAATAAAATATTATTAATATAAATTTCTCAAATTTATATTTATATTTTTAAATATAGATAATTATTATAATATTATATATTATAATAAATGTCCTATTAATAAGATTGCTTTGATAAAGATTTCTATATTTTCATAATAATGCAATAAAAGTTGCAACTTCTAAAATACTGAGAATGTCAAATAACTGGAACTTTTCCACACTACTTGGTATTCTTATTGCAGAATTTACACGAAATAAATCCTGGCAAGCTTTTACAGGAGATATTAGCTGTTACCATAGCAACCGGCTGTATATGTTTCCAGCAACAAATGTATATTACTGTGCATTTCATAAGCCCCCAAATACCTGTTCTTTGACGCAAATCTACCACTCCCTACAAAAATATACCAAACATCTATATATCCTCTGTCAGATCTTGGGAGGAATTTCTTGCATGATATATTTTTTTTTTTCTATTATGTGCTGTGATTTCATGATATCTGTCTGAAGAAAGCAAGTGTACAATATAAAGATTTTTGAGAAAAAAAAAAAGGTTCAAGACTTGGAAAAGGTTTTCTGTTCGTCTTAAATACGTCTTTGGAGAATTTGAAATGGAGTTTGAATGTGAATTTGCCACATCTTGTATAGAAAAGCATTTTAAAATTTGAATTTTGTTGTGTGCAGGTTGTGCAGCTGAATTGTAACTGGGTGTGAAGTTGGGTTGATAAATTTGTAAAAAAAAAGTAACTAAAATAAAATTTTTCTTTGTTGACCTAAGTAGGAATTGACTTAATTTTTTTTATATAACTTGTTATTTTAAATTTATTATTGTTGTAATATATTCAAATACATTAATAGTTTATTATGTGACTGTTATTTAGGAATCTTATAATAAACAGAATGGTGATATTATAGTATATAATTTCCTCTTCGATTTTATTAAATCCCTTCTATTAAATTCGATGAATAAAATAATTTCTTATTAAATAAAAAAATATCGCATGCTTTAACTTAAAAAGAAAAAAAAAGTTGTACTCCATTTTTTTCAAATACATTTGAGAAATTTATGAGGTTCCCTGAAAAGATGAAATATTCTGCAAACCATTTAAAAGATTACCGAAATGGTTGTAAATAGCATGAAGCACTATGGTTAAGATAACACCACTTAAATTAAAGGTTTCACATTTCTTTGTTTTGAAAATTTTCAGTTAAAAAGAAGCAAATTTAAAAGCCTTTGTAATGTCCAAGGGATTTCAATAAAGTTGTTTGGAATGATATATTTAAAAAAAATGAATTGTCTTAGATACTATAAATTAATAACATCTCTAAAATGTTTTCTGCACATTTTCGTATCACAAAAGTATTAAAAACCAATATATACAATACAATAATTTATGTATATATACATACAATATCTTTCATTAAAAGAAATTTAACATATACCACTGTGTCCATAAAGTAAGACCAATTATTTTTTTCAAAAACTCTTTATTTATTCTTCTAAATTTATTTCATCGCCTTCAAAGTAATCCCTTCCGGACACAATGTACTTCTGCCAACTTTTTTTTTTTGCAATCCTCAATGCCTGCTAAAAAGTCATCGGCAGGGATGTCCTTCAAAGCGCGCGTCGATTCACGTTGAATCTCTTAAATAGACTCAAACGGTATCCCCGGAGTGGTCTTTTGAGTTTTGGGAATATCCAGAAATCGCACGGTGTGAATACAGTATTTGTGGAAAGATATGGGTTTCATTTTGGCGAAAACGTCAGAAAGGCTCAATGCAGTGTGAGCTGGCATATTCAGTGTTTTTGGTATCAATCGAGATTTGATGCGTTTGAGGCCCAAAATGGAACTGACCGTTCTTTTTGAAATTTCAACATCAGCAGCAGGGTCTCTAATTGTAAATCAACGGTTTGCAAGCACCAATCTTTAATTTTTTGGACGTGAGCTTCGTCGGTCGAGGATGTTGGTCGACCAGAGGACTCTTCATCTTCAAAGCATTCTCTGATTTCATTGAACAGTTTATACCACTTCTAAACATTTCTTTCTGATATAGGAAGGCTCACCAAATGCCTTCTGCAACATTCTATACATTTTCCACAAACAAAATTGAATGCAAGTTCTTTGCTGCATTAATTCGACATTTCAAAAATCGCCGGAATCAGTTTCAGAGTCTCACAAAGCCAAGCGTAACTGAAGCACTAATGAATATTTTGACGTCAAATTTCGCACAAAAGTCAAGGACAGTGTCAGCAACCTAAAAAAATTGAAATTCTAAGCCCGGGAATTTTAAATTGAAAATTGTTTTTTTTTTGGGCACAGTAGTGTACAATACACACACACACACACACACACACACACACACACACACACACACACACACACACACACACACACACACACACACACACACACACACACACACAATATCTTTCATTGAATCGAGGTTAACATATATAATGAATACATTGGGAGCAAAATTTCACATTATTTGCTAAAAAATAATGCTCTCCTAAGAATTTTATAAGTAGGGGTTATATGTTAGTAATTATTTTTAGGACATGGTTTTTGAAAATAAAATCTTTTATTCTAAAGATAAAGAAACAATGAATATGGTATCCAACCGTAAGAGCTTAAAATAAAACGTATTGTAAATTTCAAATTGGTGAAGCTATTATTTGTTATATTTTTCAAGACTTTTAATGCTAGAAAACGCAATTCATTATATTTTCTAGAAAAAATATTGTAACCGTGCTTTCTCCTACTCTCTGACAAGAGCGCCTCCTGTTGCGTTCAGGAGAAATGGTGAGTAGAGCCTCGGGACTCTCACCCGAGAGGACGTACAGCGCAACCGGCGCTGTTGCTGAGAAACGTTTCGAACAGCGCAATCATGCGCTTCTGTTGAGAGCATCTACTTTGTAATCTCTCATCCCGAAAGGAAATATAATTGACGCAACCTGCATATAAGTTTGCCTACAGACTTTCGCCCGGGCAGGACGTATATTTCAGGCATTGAATGCGTACCTGTATCTTAATTATATGTCTTGAAATGCGTTAAATATTGTCTATCTTTAACTGTTTGTGCATGTGGTGTTTGTGCGCCTGTAAATATAGCTGCGTGTTCTAAAACCTTTGTCCAACCACACCTCTTTACAATTCAGCTGCACAGACAACAACAACTCTACAATATTTATTTCTATCTAAGATTTTTTTTCTTTTCAAATTTGATGACAATTGATTAAAAAGTATTTTAGATTTTAAAGAAATGTACTAACGGATTATTAGGTTATTCTTATAAAATAAATAAATAGTTTTCCTATATGAATTTTAAAAAAATAATTATACCGAATGTCAATTAAAAAAATGATCCCCAATCTGTTAACTTTCGAATAAAATCTTTTCTTGGAATAATTAGATGAACATTCTACAAAATACGCACTTTTGGAATTCAAGTAAAGACATTTTAAGTGCAAAATCTCCAAATTAAAGGATTTAAAAGATTTTTATTTAAAAGAAAAATATAAGTTAAAAGATTTTCTAAATCTTTTCATACTTGTATCTTAAAATCTCTATCTTATCTCTTAAATATTTTGATACTTATTTATACTTGTTAATACTTGTTAAATCTTTTAATAAGTATTAACTTGTAAAATTACAAATTACTGTATTCACCCGGGTTCATGGACTTGGTCTAGATGTTGTTGTTGACCAAGTAGGATGAAGAAAGAACAACAGTAGCACAATTACTGATTTTTCGACTTAATAGTAAAAACAAATATTATTATTTTAGTTGATTAATGAATATGAATTATTTACATGACATTGATTTGGTGGTCTGCATATTAATTACAATAATCTAAATTTTTTATGAATTTCTAATAGTTAAGCAAACATTAATAACTCAGTTGCATTACATAAATTTTGCAATAAAAGATACCTAGAACTTCTAAATTGCCCTTTTGCCAATAATTACTTTAAAAAAAAAAAAAAGTAACAACAGATCTTTATGAATAATTAAAAAACTCCTCTAACTTTAACATGTGTGTGTGAACTGTACTTACCTTAAATAATATACATACACTTGTTCTTATGTAAATTTTATATGTTTTTAATTTACCATGAAAAATATTTTATAATATTCAGAAAACTCACTCAGAAAATTTTGGTGAGAACAGAAATATAAAAGCTGATTAACGAAAAAAAAAAAAACTTTTTTTTATGTATGGCTATTTACAATTACTTAGCAGAAGAGAGTTGTCTTTTATTTTTGTCACCATGTTATTCAAACTACGTTTTTACTTTAGTTATTTTTTTCAACACTGTTTAGTCTATTAAAACTATTAGCATAGAATGCACATTCTAAAGAAGATGCCTATTTTCAACTGAAATGTTTTTTCTTGCTAAAATTTAGTCTAAGAGCTATTTCCTGTTAATTGTTACGTTTCTAAAAAAACTGTTGTTTTTTTTTTTGAGGTATAAAAAACACATTAACAACTATTAGTTATTCTAACATTTATAAAAAAGTTTTCTTTTGCGCAATATTTATTATTTAAAGAACATTTATTTATTTTATTAGTGCATATTATTTATTATTATATAAGTTTTGTTTTTTTTCGAATCGAGCAGTAATTTTTAAAGAATTATTATGGTGTTTCTGGTATATGATGTGTAATTTGATTCAAAAAATAAAAATTTGTTAAAATATTGCTTTTGCAGATTCAAGTGCAGATTTATAATATTAATAAAATTTTAAAAACACAATAAAGTAAAATAATGAAAACAATATAGAAAAAAAAAATAAATAAATTGTTAAAAAATATTAAAAGTAAAATACTATTATTAATAATATGGAATTTTGTTATTCATGAATTGAAATAACGAGATAACTTGATAACAGGTGGACTGAAAAGTTCATAGGCTGACGCATAGATGGCTCACCTATTATTATTAAATCCATATCATTTCAGTTAGCTCTAGACTTCAAAAGACACACGTGTATAAATTTGACAGCTGTTGCACTATTAGTATGTGAGTTATAGCATTTTTAGTGTTCATCATGTGCAGTCCACTCTGACTGTCATTTGGACTCCGGTGTGAAATGATGGAGCCATGTTTCCTCCATTGACACATATCGACGCAAAAATTCGGGTTTATTACGATTGAACAGCTCAAACACTGCTTAGAATCAATCAATTCGTTGTTGTTTTTGGTCGATTGCGAGCTTTAACCACTTTGAACGAGCTTTCGCATATCCAAACGTTACTTTGATATTTTTAGGGGGTCTCAGCTATCTCAATCAACTTCACTTTACCGTTATCAGAAATTTTATTTTGTGGACTTTTTGGATGTTTCCGTCGGTAACAGCCTCTTTAGCGTCCACTGCGTGCATCGTCCTCAGTGCTCATTTCGCCTGGTTTAAATTCAGCAAACCACTTCTCTACGGTTGATTTTCCTGGTGCAAAGTTCGAAT
This sequence comes from Caerostris extrusa, assembly GCA_021605095.1. Lineage (NCBI taxonomy): Eukaryota > Metazoa > Arthropoda > Arachnida > Araneae > Araneidae > Caerostris > Caerostris extrusa. Next base: position 18,790 of record BPLR01019846.1, read on the forward strand.
AATATTTATCAAAAGCTTCAATAGTATTTTTTCGCCAAAAAGCAATGCTGTATTCACACACAGTGCAAATTCCATTTTTTCCATTTTTCCAAAGTAACAAAAGTTGCTTCACTAAAAATGCTATAACTCACATACTAATAGTGCAACAGCTGTCAAATTTATGCGTGTCTTTTGAAGGTTGGGGCTAATTAAAAATCATATGGATTTAATACTAATACGCCATCTATATGTCAGCCTATGAAATTTTTTCAGCCCAACTGTTAGATAACTTGTTGCATAAAAATTAAAATTAAAAAATATTGACAGAAAAAATATTTTTTATATACTATCGAATAGAACACAAATATGTAAAGCAAAAAAAAAAAAGTATAATTTGTGTCATGATATTCGTTGTTATTCAGTACTAAATATTTACTTAGAGCAACATGTATTTAAACATATTTAAAGTAATAACTACCACAATAATTTGAGAAAATGATTTATTTTTAAAAAATGTTTGTTTATAATTAACACTGTTAAATTGCTTCATTACAATTATAATGAATTCACAAAAGAAATTACATTTAATAATTAGTTTTATTATTGATACTAAGACACGGACAGTATACATTTTGAAACATGCAAGTTATTAAAATTAAAAAAAAAACATAATGAAGTAAAACAATGAGAACATTACTGAAAAAAATTAGAAAGGTATAGTTAAAAGAAAAAGATATAGAATGAAGTATATCACGACTTATAAGTAAATCTGGACTAATAAGTAAATGGTATAAATTATGACTGATAAGTAAATGAAATAGATCACGACTAGTAAGTAAATGAAATAAATCACGACTAGTAAGTAAATGAAATAAATCACGACTGATATGTAAATGAAATAAATCACGACTGATATGTAAATGATGTAAATCACGAATGATAAATAATGTCAAATGATAAAAATAATGATAAATCACGACTGATATGTAAATGATGTAAATCACGAATGATAAATATTTTCTGTAAATTATGTCTGATAAGTAAATGAATTAAATCGTGACTAGTAAGTAAATGAATTAAATCACGACTAGTAAGTAAATGAATTAAAAATTATGACTAGTAAGTAAATGAATTAAAACGTGACTAGTAAATAAATGATTTAAATCGCGACTAGTAAGTAAATGATTTAAATCGTGACTAGTAAGTAAATGATTTAATGTGACTAGTAGTAAATGAATTAAATTACGGCATATGTAATTGGTGAAGCAATTCACTACTCATAAGTAAATGTTAATACGGCTGATAAGTAAATGATTTTTGTCCCGACTGATAAGTAAATAAAGTAAATAACGACTGGTTAATAATGTGAAATAAATCATGACTGATAAATAAATGAAATATATCAGAACTAGCAAGTAAATGAATTAAATCCCGACTAGTAAGTAAATGAAGTAAATCACGACTGATAAGTAAATGATTCAAATTATGATATATACAATTGATGACACGACTAAAAGACTCATAAGTAAATGTTAATCACGACTGATAAGTAAATAAAATAAATTACGACTGATAAGTATATGGGTTAAATACCAACTCATAAGTGAATGCCTTTCGTTTTCCTGAGTCACTTGCTATCTTAAACAGTCACCAATATAAACATTTAAAAAAATCTTTAAATTTAAATTTTAAAAAATTACAATATGAATTATTATAACGTCATATATAATATAATGAATTATTATAATATTACGGTTAATATGAATAACATTGAAACTGTCATTTTCAGTTGTAAATTTAATATCAATCACTTCCTTTATTCAAAAACATGGATGGAATTTAGGAAATAATATAATTTAATTTTGTGTGAGATATTTTGTGTTTATGTTAGAAACATGAGTTTTTTCTTTGTGAACCTTTTTTAATGGCTCAAAGAACATTCTGTTTGATGTTGATATTTTGCTTCTTTCCATGTAAATGGTTGCCATATTATTTTCGTAGATGGCACAACACCACAGCGAAAGCACATACCTCATATAATAATTTACTTTTCCAGCAGACAGTAACAGATTCCTTACATTTTATTATCTGCGTCTTGACTTTTTCTTACGCATAAATACATGTTTATTAATCAAATTTCATCAAATTTTAGATGAATTCTTTAAAATCATTTTCAATAGAATTTGTTTAGTCATTTTCAAACAAATAAAAGAAAATTTTATTTCAAGGCAGACCTTTTATAAAAATATTTATATTTTGCATCAACATAAAACATTTAACCACAATAAAAGAAATTCCAAATAAGGTCTTATTATATACTTTTTAAATGAAATAATCATTTAAGAATTTTGAAAATATTTTGACTATTTTTGATACTGAAGTGAATTCAGCGTGTTAAATAATATAAATTATTCAACATGTTAAAATAAAATCATCCAAAAAAATAGTAAATAAAAGATATTTGAAATCAGTAATAGCTTGAATAAGCGAGGCAGAAAGACAAAAGAATTTAACTACATTCTTAATATCCTTATTTCTATTACTAACTATTAGTAGACGACATTAATGGCCTGTATGTCGCCATCAAAATGTCAAGTTGTATCCCAGTGATATATATAACGAAAGACAATATTCTCTAAATGTGTTATCTAGCACTGAAATTCTTGTAAATTGAATTGTCTATAGGGCAATAATAATTTGGAATCTAGTATGTATAGTTTCATAACTAATGGGTTATACGGTTTTATAAAAAAATCCTCTTATTTATTGAATACATTATTTTATCATCTGTGAACATGTTTTCGTAAGAGGTCAGTGGTGTCTTCCAAAATAGCTAAGCTATGGCCTGTATGTCACCATAAAAATTTTAAGTTGTATCCCAGTGATATATATACTACTGTGTTCAAAAGTAAGGCCACTTTTTAATTTACAATTATCTGGGCTTATGGAATTTCAATTTTTTTTTAGGTTGCTGGCATTGCCCTTGACATCTGTGTGAAATTTGACGTCAAAATATTCATTAGTGTTTGAGTTACGCTTGGCTCTGTGATGCTAAAACTGATTCCGGCGATTTTCGAAATGTCTGAATTAATTGAGCAAAGGACTCATTCAATTTTGTTGGAAGAAACGTATAGAATGTGGCAGAAGGCATTCGGTGAGCATTCTCATATCGGAAAGAAATGTTTAGAAGTGGTATAAACAGTTCAAAGAAGGCAGAGAGAGCGTTGAATACGAAGAAGCCCTCTGGTCGACCATCCACCTCAAAAGACGAATCTCACGTAAAAAAATTAAAAATTTGGTGTTTGAAAACCGTCGATTTACTATTAGAAACCTTGCTGATGATGTTGGAATTTCAAAAGAATCGGTCAATTTTTATTTTTGGGCCTCAAACGCGTCAAATCCCGATTGGTACCGAAAACACTGAATGCGCCAACTCATAATGCATAGATTCTTCGTGACTTTTTCGCCAAAAATGAAACCCATATCGTTCCACATCCATATCGTATTCCCACCGTGCGATTTCTGGCTATTCCCAAACTCAAAAGACCACTCCGGGGACACCGTTTTGAGTCGATTGAAGAGATTCAACGTGAATCGGTGCTCGCTTTGAAGGCCATCCCTGTCGACGACTTTTAGCATGCATTGAGGATTGGAAAAAAAAGTTGCCATAAGGGCATTGTGTTCGGAGGGGAGAAATAAATTGAATTACTCTGAAGGCGATGAAATAAATTTGGAAGAATAAATAATTTTGGAAAAAAAAAATTGGTCTTAATTTTTGGGCGCAGTAGTATAAAGACAATATTTTCTAAATGAATTATCTTTCACTGAAATTCTTGTAAATTAAATTATCGATATAAACATGATGGCACTAATAATTTGGAATCTAGTATACATAGGTTTATAAGTAATGGATTATACATTCTTAAAAAAATCCTTTTATTTGTTGAATATATTATATTATCATCTGTGAACATGATGTTCTCATTAGAGATCCGGTTTCTCCAAAATAGTTAATCTATAAAATAAAAATAGGTGAAAGTATAAGCTATTATTTAAAACAGATCAATCTCCTCGCGTAACACGAGAAACTCTCATTTCAAAAACTTTTATTTAAAATAAACACTAATTATCCATGGGGCTTTTATTTATCTTTTAAAGCTGGCATGAAATATGGGTTGTTTAATATAACGACTGGCCTATATCAAGTTACTTGCTATGCAGTTCTTTTAGTATAGTCTGGCTTTCAGAATGTAAATAGGTAATTATTTCATTATCCTCAAAATAATGTAAAATAATGTAATTATAAAAGTTAATTTAACTATCTCTTAAGTCTTCTTTGTCCGAATTAGGTTAGTGCTTCTTGTAGTATTTGCTTTTTCATTAAGTTCTAGAGTCATTAAATTTTGTTATATTCCTGTCGCTATTAAATTTTATGGTTCTTGTGGGGATTCTCTGATTTTGCCAAGTCTCTTTTCCACGCCAAATTGAGTCACCAAGAGAGAAGTATTTTGTAATAGCAGAGGCCATTTTGTTTGTTTAGAAGGGAACTTGGCCAATTCCACAAAGAAAAGAATCGCCAACAAAATAAACCGAACCCTAAAGTGCAGAACTCCTGTTCTTGTAATGCTTCTTGTAGTATTTTAACAAATGCTTAAACAGGAAGTTTTGGAGTTATTGAACATTGACATATTCTTTAATTTGATATTGCTTCTTGTAGTATTCAGACATATTGCTTCATAATTTTCTGGTATGCTCCTATGTGTATTCATATCTCCAAATGGAATTTTGTAACAGCAGAGGCCATTTTGTTTATACAGGAGGAGAACTTGGCAAAAAAAAAAAAAAACGGGAAAAAAATCGCCAAATAAACAAGGGAACCCTAAAGTGCAGAACTCACTTTCTTGTAGTATTGTGACCAATTGCTTCATATATTCCTTGGGATATTGAATAAGGATGTGCAAAGTGACCAACAAAATAATTTCACATATGATAAATTGAAATTCGTTAAAATATTTCAGTCTTTATATTTTTTATTTGATCATATTTAGGGAAATTTTTTTTCTAAAGTGAAGGTAAAAATAATTTTTATTTTATTATGTTTAATTCATTTTATATCGATAGAAAAGCAGTCAGAGAATGTGAAAAATGTAAAACATAAATAAATCCAATAAATAAATATAGAAGGAAAATGTTTTACATATGTGACGGTTAAAGATTAACAGGAAATTGCCATCTAAAATATTCATACATTGGGGACATAATGCTTCTTTACATTTTTCATAAATATGATATGCTTGCTTTTCAAAGCTTCTTTCTGACGTCTTGGAAAACATTTGAATTCAATTTTCGGCTTAGCGTAATGCGATTTTAGTATGTAATAAAAATATTTTCTTTGGTGACATACGACGATTTCTTACTTATCTGAGATAAAAAACAATTGTGAAGTGTATAGTTTTCTAACATAAATTTTTTCCTTTAAAAAACTGCAATTTAGCATAACATAAATATATTCTATATGCCAATGCACCTAAAGCATTTATGACATTTGATAAACTTTTTAAACAACTATTTTACCCGTTTCGTGGCTCAGTTGTCACGTGCACTGCTGGTGAGAATTAGGGCTGAGGTTCAATCCACTGGTGGCTTTGTTGTAGATGCTGCTTCAAAAAACGAATAGACTCGATGGCGTTTTTTATGTTCAGCATCTTCTCTCATTAGTTGGGACTACCTGATGGAAGTTTTCTGGGTTATCTCTCATACAATACTCAAATGAGGAGTACTTGCCCCCTAAAAAAGTTCTCCCGGAAGACCCTGTCCTCCCCTTCAGCGTCACTGAGCCAAGTCAGACTTCATCACAACAGAAACTGCCCCCTTTCCCTCCATCCATGAGTAGATTGACTACCTATGGTGTATCTGCCCCGCACTGTAGGACACTGAGGATTAGTCACTATGTTGTGACTAATCCTCAGCGCCCTACAGTCTAATTTTGTAAAAGTTTTTTTACAAAGTCTAATTTTGTAAAAGTTTTTGTACAAAGTCTAATTTTGTAAAAGTTTTTGTACAAAATCTAATTTTGTAAAAGTTTTTGTACAAAGTCTAATTTTGTAAAAGTTTTTGTACAAAATCTAATTTTGTAAAAGTTTTTTTGTACAAAGTCTAATTTTGTAAAAGTTTTTGTACAAAGTCTAATTTTTGTAATTAATTTTTAATAATTATTGTACATTAAATGGGCATATTTGAACTGAACCCCAAACCTTTTCACGGAGAGGCCTGGCAGATTTGACGGCCTTGTTGTAGACATTGTTTCAAAAATGAGGATGTTTGTGGTGTTCAGCATCTTGGCTCGGGAAACGGACTATCTGGGAGGAGTTTTATGAGTTTTTCCACATATGATACGCAAATGCGTGGTAATTTCCTTAAAAGTCCTCACGGACGGTACTGCTCTCCTTCTTTAGCTACACGGAGGCAAGTCAGACTTCTACGTACGGATGCTCCATCCCAGCATTAGCTGCTCTGCCTTCTTCCATGCGAACACACGGGTTCATGGATTGATGTTGCTGTCCATCAAGTGGGATACGAAATAACAGCAAAAACTCTCATTTAAAAGTTTATTTTTATGAATAAAACTATGAAAAAAAAAAAAAAACAAGTGAGTTTTCATTTTTTATACATAGGAAAATTTTAATTTAATATAATTTTTATTTAATATATTTAATTTCAATATATCTTTTATATATATTTTAATTTAATATATATATTTAATTTTATATAATTTATGTAATCAAAGCTTCAATAAATATTTTAAATAATTCTTTTAATGTGAGATTTATAAAAAAAGTTTCTTTTGAACCGATTTTTTTCAAACCTTTTAATTTACTGACCAACTGAAGATATTTATGTGTTAAAATAGGTAACCAAATTTCTTTATCAAAATACAGCAAATTTAGAAAACGGAATATTGACAAATTTCAAAGTCCAGAAAAATCGATATTTTTAATGAATCCAAAAATGGAAATTCAAAACTCTTCATTTAAAATCATCCAAAACGAAACAGGAACAGCTACAAAACTTCCTTGGAAACGGTTACAAGTTAACAACTTGTAACCTTGACTCCTGTTCGTTGCCATCCCCAGGAAGTTAAATAAAGTGTTTCAGAATGTGTGACAAATGAGGGCAGACAGCCCCTGGGGGATCGCGTAATGACCAATTTGACCTTTGTCCGGTCTGCGTCCACAGAAACTTGTAAATATAGATCAGGGCGATAAATATACATCCGTCGTAAATTTGGCACTGAAGCAATTCTCACGATGCCAAGGGAAATCAAGCCGTCTGATTATAACTTATTCATTCCGCTGTTTGATTTTATCACTAAGATTATTCGTTAGACACACTTTCTGTATTCAAGAAAATTTATTAGCAATAAACATAATAAATAAGCAATATATTCGACTTATTTATTTGTTTTACTTATTGTCATACATCTCTTTTTACTGTTTAGGCTTTATAGTATACCCACGACAGTTCCAACCAGTTATAGTATATCTTCATTATATTCTCTTTTAGGGCAGCGGCCTGGCTGACCAAATGGCTAAAGCTTTGGACTTTGGTACCATAGATTCTGATTCGAATCCTGGTGGTGGCATGGATGTTTGGGAGTGGTTCGGAACTCCTCGTTAAACTGTAGGTTCGGTCTAATTATCCCAAATTATGCATAAAATAACCGTAGAGCGATAAACTAAACTAAATTTCTAGAGAAGACTTTTAAGGGTAACTGCCTCGTATTTGCTTGTCGTGTTAGAGAAAACTTAGAAAACTCCCACAAAACAATGGAATTGTCGATAAAGACGCATAGTTTCCTCGATTCTGGAAGTAGTCATCAGAACGCAAGTCACCATTTGATTCAAACTAGGGCCCTACTGCACGCTAACTCATTACGACTGACATGAGTCTGTCTGTTTGCGAGTAATATTTTGAAAATTGCATCTAAATCCATGTAAATGTACTAAAAAATCCATGCAAATGTGCATTTCCTGTATTTCAACGCAAATGAGGTAAATAGCTTAAAATAAATAGTCTTCTATAATTTCAATGAATTGCTGACATTATGAATATTTTTGAATTACTTTCTTGATCAATTCCATTCATTCTGTCAAGCCTCGGCCTAAACTAGACCTATAACGGCTTCAAGTGTAGGGCCATGTTCAGGTTCATGGGAACACTTTAATTTTTATTTGCAATCATTATATATGTAGGATATGTTTGCCTGCTAAGCACCAGATGGAAACACATCACGGACTATGTGCCTTTCACACCAACCTTTTGCCATGTAGTGGCGGGATTGGACCTTGAACTCTGGCCCTGGAAGAAGGGAAAACCCCGTAGTTGGGCGCGAGAGGAGAAAGCTAACGGACATGGGAGACGCTGCGTCAAGCAGTGGTAGAAAATGGTTGTGAATGTATCCATACTTTCTGTAAATATTGATGCAAATATATTCATTAAATATGTGTTGTTGAGAGAAAACCAACGCTTCTTTATGTCGCTTTGAAATACACCCCTAGATTGCCTCCCTCTGTCGTTAAAAATTTGCTAGACTGAGAGAAAAGTCTACATATATATATAGAGAGAGAGAGAGAGAGAGAACTCTAGGTTATTACAAATTATTATTTACAAGGAAATGAAAGTTAAAGATATAATTCGATTAAAAAGTGCAGCTTACTCCATTTACGGAATATTTAGAGCTCTCGTGTGTTCGACGAATCTAATGCACCAGGTCTGCTGCAGACCTTAATTATCACACTGCGTGATACACGAAACCACAAGTGGCTCACTTTGGAAACAGGCGGGAACTTCTGTCACTATATGAAGTATGTTCTGTCACTTCAGAGAGAAAACAACACTCTATGCCGAATCGTCGCAACACTCTCTCTCTCTCTCTCTTTTCTCCCAAAACCTCCTTTAAAAAATCCATAAAGATAAGGAGGTGTCAGCATCTCTCACTTTACTGGAGTAGACATTTTCTTAGTCCCTGGTCTATAACCCATGACGGTGTAACAAGTCATGGAATAGTCCATATTCCATCTGTAATTGTTTCGACCTGTGAAGGTCGTAGAGACAATCGCTAATTTCATAATGTATCATCATCCATGACATTGATTATCTGCCGTCCAATTTGAGTGACAGGTTCTTATTATGCACTTGTCAATGAATGTATATTCCCCTGGGAACAGATATACTATATTCTACAATCCTAAAAAACGCTACAATTCTGTTATTATTGTAAGGAAAAGAAGTTTTATTTAAAAACTGAAAAGTTTCTTTTTTACTAGAAGATTTAAATTTATAAATCATCGTTTTATAAATTTTAATATTTTTTATTTTTAAAAATAACTGTCTTTAAATTTATATAAGAAAAAAATTACTTTATATGAATATGCATGTAAATTTATTCCTTAATATATAAATAAAATTTGTATACAGAAAACAAACACTTAGATGTCTAAGTTAAAAAAAAAAAAAAAAATAATAACCATAATTAATTTAAAATAATTAATTTCGCATAAAATTTCGTCTTAAATATTAATTAAAATATATTTATAGAAATCCTAAGGTGAACATAGAGTTATTATTGCTAAGCTCAGCTAAATTAATTGAAATAATGACGTAGTTAAAACTTTCATTAAATCTTAAAAATGTTTTTTTCTCTCATTTACAAAATAACAGACCAAATATTAATTTTTTGTGCACGCCATTAAATCTGCTACGTTGGTTACCCTTAAATATTAAGATTAAATTTAATATATTAAAAAAACTGGAAGTAATTGGAAAATTTAATAACGGCATACTTTAGACATTTCTAAATTATTAAAGCATAAAAATTTATGATAGTTTTTCTGGGAAAAAAACCACAAATAATATCTCAAGAATAGTTTAAAAACATATGTGCTTTTAATGATCATAATTTTTGCATAAACTTTCAGAATAAATAAAAAGTTTTAGAATAATAATCAGAAAAAAAGGATATATAAGTTCAAAAAAATTTGCTTATACTGAAATGCATAAATTTCTAAAGATAATCTCACTGCTTGGGATTAAATAATTTGTTTTTATTCTTTGTTATAAATATAATTCTGTCAATGAAAATGTTTAATGAAAAATCTTAAAAATAATAATATAAACAATCAAATTGTTTTTTCAGGTGTAGTTGTTATATTTACAGAGAAGCAGAAAGTTAATGAAACTTATAAATTTATTTATATCAAAATAAATTCAAAAATAATTTAGTTTTGTTTAATAAATATTATATATCAATCATTTAGTAATGTTTAAACTCTATAAAATAAGAATAGTTATAAAATATTTTTTCTGTTATATGAGATTTTAGAGATTTTAAAGAAACATAAACACTATTTTTTTCCAGTATTCATTAAGATAAGATTTTATTCATATGTGTAATCGCGCTTTCTCCTACTCTTGTGGCGTTCAGGAGAAATGGTCAGTCGACCTCGAGACTCTCACCTCAGAGGAAGTACAGCACAACTTGAACTCTTGCTGAGAAACGTTTAATTTATAGTCTCTCTTCCAAGAGGAAATATATTTAAAGCAACCTTACGTATTAGTTGGTCTACAGTCTCTCACCCGGAGAGGAAGTATATTTCGCGCATCTTGCGCTGAGCCGAGTATTGATTTTCCTGCTTAGAAGTGGAATCCTTCACTGTGTTTGTGCTGGTGTAAATAAAGCTGTGAGTTCTCTAACCTTTGTCTCAAGTTTTTCTCCGGTTCTTGAACTTTTTTTCCTTCAAAATCTTTATATTCTACGTTTGCGTTTTTGATAAAAATATCATGAAATCACGAAACATAATAGAAAAAAATTCATGCAAGAAATTCCTCCTAAGATCTGACAATGGATATAGAGATATTCGATATATTGAAAGTCTTGAAAATATAACAAATGATAACTTCAACAATTTGAAATTTACAATATGTTTTGTTTTAAGCCTTTTAAATAAATTGTTCGGTTGGTACCATATTCATTGTTTCTTCATCACCAGAATAAAAGTTTTTTTTCAAAAACCATATCCTACAAATAATCCCTACTTATAAAATTTTTAGAACTTTATTTTTAAAAATATTTGTTAATGATATTAATCTGTGCAAAAAAAACCATTTTAAGATTTTATTTCTTTGAATATTTAAGACTTTAAGATTATTATCTTTGAAATATATCATTTCCAAAGTATTTTATTGAAATTCGTGGACATTACAAAGAGCTTTTAGTTTTTTTTTTTTTTTTTTAACTGAAAAACTTCAAAATGGAATTAAAAGGTTTCGCATTACTTAAGTGGTTTTTTTTTTTATATAGTATTTTCATGCTATTTACAGCCATTTCGGTAATTTTTAAATAATTTCCAGAATATTTCATACCTTTAAGTGAATGTCATAAATTTTTCAAATGTATTTATAAAAATGGAGTACACCTTTTCTTCTTCAGGTTAAAATATGTGATAATTTTTTTTTATTTTCAAGAAATTTTTTAATTCTGAGGATTTATTAAAATTTATTTTAAAACGATTATAATATCACCATGCTGTTCATTGCCAGATTCCTAAAGAAGAGTCATAAGCTCATAAACAAGTAATCTAAAAAAAAAAAAATATAACATTGCAGAAAGTCCTTTATGAATAATTTTAATTCATTTTTTTAAGTTTATCTGGCGCCATCTATTGGTAGATATATGCAACTTAAATCTAAAAGACTAAAAATAATTAATTAAATTTAATTAATGAATTAATGTTTGAGAAAACTGTATTAACATCAAGTGTCATCCACTATAAGTTCAAAAAAATGTATTTGAACTTGAGTGGACGAAAAAAAAGTATTTAATGAACGATTTAAAATTTGAACAAGATGTATATAGGGAGAGTGTGAGCTAATAGAAGGAATTGAAAAATAAATTATTAATGTATTTGTATATATTACAACTATAATGAATTTACAATAAAAATAGCTTAGAATAAATATTACGGATGGAATTTACGAGTTAAATGCATAGTAATTTAATAGTAGAGATGTCTAATACTGTATTATCTCGTATGAGTTTTATTATAAAAAAAATTGTACACAAAATTTATGTTTATTTTAATAAAAATCTGGTTGCAAATTAACTTTGAAATATTTTGTCGATGTTTTTCAATTGAAGCAAGAACTTACTCTATTATCAAAAAAATAACTTGTTAAGAAATATTTAGCCAATTCCTCTATCCACTACAAATTTAATATTATAATATTAATTGATTCGATATTTCTAGAGATATGCTATTCATATAATATTTCTTTAATGCAAACAATATTAGCCTGCTACTTTTGTTTAAACTTCACATATATATACACGGAAAACGTGACATATCGAATAACGACAGTGTGCGTGACTTTTAACTTGTCTGCACATGGTTTATCAAAAGACTGTAAAAATACAATTTTTCCAAACAAAAGAAGTTCAGTAGTGTAGACAGCAAGCAGACTGTTTTTTCAATATTATTTTGATATTATAAGATAAACAACGATATTCATTTCTTCACAATAGCACAAATTAAGTAGCAATAGAATTTATTAATAAAAAAATCAGTTAAGTCCCCATAACCATATATAGAGTTCCATTTCAATTGCACATTTATAATTTATAGTTTACAAAATAAAAGTATTGAGAATAGGTGAAATTATTTTTATAATTTATACACACTATTTTTGATTAACAATGCTTTAAAATAAACAAGAAAAGATATTATATATAAAGTTCTCATCTTTCTATAAAAGTTTTGATTATTAGTAAAATAAAAAAAAAACTATTTTTCATTAAAAGAAATCATTGAATTTGCGCTCTGAGATTTAAGATAATAATGAATAAAGAGATGAGAAAATTAATTATTTATTAAATGTTTATTTGACAAAAACTGTAATTACATATACTATTGCACTAATGCAAATTATAGAAAAGAAGCCATCCGTTTTAATTTTTTTGGAATGCGTAAACTCTGTCAATATTCTTATTATATACGCTTATTCTCTGATTTATATGAAATATTAGAACCACAGAATTCTGTGTAAAAATTTATGTATTGTTTTCTTATTAAAAAAACATGTAGATCAAAATCGTGTATTTTTTCATTTAAAACCATATAAATCGAAATTGTATTTTTCATGTAAAACTGTGTAAATCGAAAACATTTATTTTTCATATAAAAGCCTGTAAATCGAAATCATGTAATTTTCATATAAAATCGTATAATTTGAAATCATAAATTCTTTCATGTAAAATCGTGTATTTTTCATATAAAACCATGTAAATCAAACTGTATTTTTCATGTAAAACCGTGTATATAGAAATCTTGTATTTTTTCACTTAAAACCGTGTAAATCGACATCGTGTATCTATGTAAAACTGTGTAAATTGAAATTAAATATTTTTCATGCAAAACCGGGTAAATTTTATATAAAACCGAATAAATCAAAATCATGTATTTTTTTTTTCTGAAAAACCTTGTAAACGAAATCATGTATTTTTTTTTCTGAAAAACCTTGTAAATCGAAATCGTGTACAATTTTTATGTAAAAGCGTATAAATCGAAATCAGGTATTTTTCATTTAAAACCATGTAAATTGAAAGCATACCTCAGGTGCATAATTTAATCGGTAACATATTTTATTAAATTATTATTTTATCAAACAATAAAAGTAGCGTACCATGAAAAACAAACCGAACATAGTATATGATAAAAACAAAAAACATAAATCCGCAAAACTAAAAGTTGTATTACTGTCTAGCCTTACAGAGGCTATAATTCCTTTCTTTTTGATTGGCATGATGAATTCTTCATAATATCATTTGATGCAATGTTCTATCTTTGATAAAAAAAAGCTATCGTAATAGATACAAGAGACTTGATGATGAATTCCGTACTTAGCAATTGTATTTTGTTTTTGATTAAATTCCTGTAGATTTCAGTTGATTAAGTTCTAAAATCAGAGAACATGTCCGATATTCTTTTTGTAGAAAAATGTTACAAAATTCCATCTTAATTCAACCCCTATATAGGAGACTTTTGTTATAAATACAATTGGATCAGATTCCTATTTGAATCAAAACCATTGTCTCTATCAATTGCTTTATTATACATGCAAACTGAATTATCATCTAGTTACTTCAACTGCTACGAATTTTATAATATCTACTTCAGTTAAATTCTCGAAATCTTCAGTCCCCTCTTACATGCACAGAGAATATTCCTGCTCTAAAGTTCCAAATAATTGCACATGAATTCTCATCATCATAACGTCCGATTATACCATTTCCCAGTAAACACTTAATGTTGATTGTTTAATCTCCGTATATGATAATGCAACATGTTTAAGACGATCATGAATATAAAATGTTTTGCAATCGCCAGTTAGTGTCAGATATTTTTCATTTGTTCTAAATTGTATTTAAAAAATTCGTTTGATGCACCGCTCTTTATTTTCTTAATTTAACGGCAACAATAAAGAAGTCATATCAAGTGGTAGAATAAATAACTTGACAAATATTATTTTGCAAATCTCTTGCAGATGGCCCTGGGTGTTATTAATTAGTACAAGTGCTTTAATAATCAATAAGTTTTTATTTAAATACTTGGGACAAAAAGATGGTCCTGATGGCCGGGGGACTAAAGCTCTGGTGTATAAAATAGTAATATTCAATGCAATTTTTCATAATGTATCTTTAAAATATGATTTATTTCAAACAGCTTCAAAATAGATGCATCTCATTGCTTTAAAATACACTGAACAATCAAATAACATGATATTCCGACGCATAAAATATTTAAATATCTTCTGAAAATTATTAGATTTTTTTTGTACAAACTTCAGGAATTCTCAAAAGCAACAACAGGATTGAATAGCCAAGAATCCATCACATTTCCCAACAGAGTAGAAACATGGCGCAGATTTTACACCATTCCGTTATTTTACTTTAAAATTTAATTCAGAGTCAACGCTTAGATGCCAGAGAATCGAGACATTCAAAATTCCTGAAAAAATATTATTCTTTTGGAATAAAAAAGAATTCAAATATAAATTGATTATTTTTGCATTGACATTTTCAAAGTTTATCATATTGTTTTCATTCTTGTATTCATATGGAGATTTACCAATCCATAAGAAATATTTAAAAATAATTTGAACTAGGTGAAAGAAAATGCATAATCAATAAAAATCGATTGCTTTTTCTCGCAGTTGGTTACACATCAATTGAATTTAAATAAATACAATAAACGTGACAGAAAGCAAAGATCCAGATTTAATATTCTCAAATCTTTTGTCAGAGTATCAGACAGCGGAATTGAAAGGAAAGATTACATTTCTTTTTTTTTTTTTACCAGGAATAAAAGTATTTTGTCTCCTAATGTCACCTTCAAAAAGGAAATAATAAACAGGAACGTACATAAGTGTTTTTAACAATGCAATTGCGTTTATGCGATGCAAAGTGAAAGTTCTATTACAGGACAAATGTCTCCATGAAATGATTTTCCACTTAGGGTTTTATAAATTCTCAAAAAAGCTTTTGTTTCTTTAAGCATTTATTAACACTAGACTTATTAATAATTAAAATAGTTTTAAATTTAATTGCATGCTCTAAAATTTATGAATATTTTCATTATGTATAATTTTAACTCTAACAAAACTATTTATCTTCGTAAGTAAAGCCTGGCTTTTTGCATTGCAATATTTGGTTTAATTTGCAGTGTAAACGCTGGCAATCTTTGTATTGCAAACTTTAATTTATTTATAGTGCAATCTTGTCCAAATATTACACTGTAAATAGACTAAATATATATGGGGGTGCAAACATTGGTCTATTTGCAGTGTTATCTTTCGACATCTTTGCGATGCAAATTTGGCCTTTGCACTGCAAACATTGGAATATATACAGTGTAAACTTTGGACCTTTTTGCGGTGTAAATTTGACCTTTCTTTGCATTGCAAACATTGACATATTTACAGTGGAATCTTTGGATATACTTTGCAAAGCAAACTTTGGTTCTATTTGCATTTCATTTATTTATATTGTAGCCTATTTTATTTGCATTTATTTATGTTTGGTCCTCTTTGTGCATTTATACTTTGGATTTTATGTATAATCCTTAACACTTATAAAACTACTCATCTTTATAATTAAAAACCTGTGAACTTTCTGCAAACTTTAGTTCCTCTTTGCATTGCATTAATGTTATTGCTTATTCTTTTGCATTGTATTTGTTTAATCTCATTTCTTTTCGTTTTATTTGCATTGTATTTGTTTAGTTGTATTTATTTAGGTCTTCTTTGTGTACATTATTTAAACGCCCTGTTTCCTTCTTGCATTTAATTTTTTTAATTTCTTATTTGTGGTTCTCTTTTACGTCTTATATGTACAAAATTTAGCTCTTACAAATCTGCTAAAGTATAGTTGGTGTTTTTTTGTATCAATATTTTGGTGGTTCTGGCCCCCTGAATGGTCAGAGTGGATAGCGCTCTGCAACCCGAACGGAGCAGTTGGTGCGGGTTCGAGTCGCGGTGGTGCCATGGATGTTTGTAGGGGTTTGAATCCACTTTTAAACTTGTAGGTCCCGGTCCTAATAGAATCGTAAGAGGTGGTTGCGGGGCGTAGCTGTTGTACCCGCGTACTGCATTCCTCAAGTGACACGCGCCCTGGGTTATGCACAGTAACGTCTGCACAGCGCTTGCTTTAATATTTCAAGACGAAGCTGTCTAAGTGTTTGCCAGCCGAATTGGGAAAAAAATCTTTGGTCGTCTTTGCAGTGTAAACTTTGGCTTTTTTTTTGCACGACGTAAACTTTAGCGTATTAATATACTTTATGTATCTTTGGACAACTTTGCAGTGCAAATTATGATCTTATTTTATTTCATTTATTTATATTGAATCTTATTTTATTTGCATTTATTTATTTTTGGTCCACTTTGCATTGCATTCCGTTTGAATTTTTTGTATAGATCTGGGAATAATTAGTAGTACCAGTTCATCCTTATTAATAAAGACTTCCTGTTGATATTTACATTACAATCTTGGTCTTCTTCATTGAATTCATTTTTTATTGTATATTTCATTTCTTTTTTACATATTTATTTTTATCCCTATTTGCATTGCCTTCTGGTATTCTTTTTGTATTGCAGTTTATTTATTTTGTCCATCATCTTTTGTATTTTAGGTGAGTGCTTAACTCCTTGCAAAACTTCTCATCTTCTGTAGTTAATGATCATGGTCTTTTTTGTATTATAATCTTTTGGTCTTTTTTTGTAATACAATCTTTGGTCTTCTTTTGCATTCACATAATCTTTGGTCTTTTTTGTATTACAAACTTTGGTCCTCTTCTTTTTAGAATAATAACTTTGGTCCTGCATTAGCAATCTTGGCCTCCTTAGGGACATAATCTTTGGTCTTTTTGGAAATGCATTTATTTATATTGTATCCTGTTTTGGCATTGCCTTTCAAAGCTGTAGTCTTACAGTAATAATTTTAGTCCTCTTTACATTATCTTTATTATGTATAATTATCTTACAATATAGCTCATTATTAGAACTGCAGGTCATGGACTCATCATTATAAAGAACTAGCAAACATATGTAATTAATCGCCTTTAAAAAGATTAATGTGCCTTTATAATCAATTTAAATTCTGAAATACTTGAGCAGTAATGCAAATAATATATAAAATTCATTATTTGGCTAGTCCATAAATTTTGTAATATCATTTTTATTTATTAAATGACTAAAACGTACTCAAAATTCATTTTTACCATCTTCAATAAGAATTAAACTTTTTTGTTTAATGTGAAGGCTGGATCAATAAATCATAACTCTTTCAGAAATTAGATTAATTAATTTTGAAAGGAAAATAAATTAAATTAATTAATTTCGTAAAATTTCACTCTTGTATTGCTAAATATGTTTATAAATTTTAAAAGATTAATGCCTTTTGTAAACACCAAATTTGAAGGTCAAATTGAGCAATGATGTAGATAATAATTAAAAATTCCACATTATTTGACTTGTACATAAAAATTTAGATAATTCATTTTATTTATTATTAAATAACTAAAGCTTAAAAATTAATTTTTTATCATCTACAAAGAATGAATTTTTACTATATAGATCATTAATTCATAAATAAATCCTCTCAAAGTTAGTTTTAATTAATTTTGAAAAATGAAAATGGAATTTTTTTGAACAATTTGTGCAATTCTTTCACACTTGGATTAATTTGTTTTGAATAAAAATTTTGTTAATTAAAATATTTCAAATATTTAGGTAGATTTAACTACTAAAATTCACTACTTTATAAAAATTGAATTAACATTCATAAAAAGGAAATAATAGTCAAAGCTACGTATTTTGGAATAATATTAAATCAGAATTAGGAAAAAAAGATATTAAGTGAAATGAGATTTTAATGTGTTATAACGACTGAACAATTTTTTTTTGCAAAATAAAGTGATTCTAGACTTTCGTGAAGCTTATTTTTTTAATATCTTAATAAATAAATTGAGTTTTGATGTGTTTTTATATTTTCTCATCGTCGTGCTCAGAAATATTCGCCAGGAAATTAAAAAATTTTCATTCCCAGTTAACTCGTTCTGAAAATTTGAAAAGAATTTTATTTTTTTTTCTTCTAACTCCTATTCAGAAATTCTAAAATTAAAAAAAAATTCTTCCAGCCATTTTTTAAAATAAAAGCAGAGGTTGTGCTTATTAAAATTAATTCATTCTTAAATCTAACTGCAAAGAAAGTTGATAAATGAAAAGATTCAAAGTGGTGATTTTATTCTTTCTAAGGTAATCCAACCAAAATTATCATATTTTATAAATAAAAATTTTAATATTTAATTTTTTTTTTATATTTATAATTATGCAGAAAAGAATATATTTAATTCTTGGTTTAATACTTTAAATATATATATATATAGTTAGATTTTGAAAATTTAATTGTTGAAAATGCAATTTTTATTTTTCTTAAAAATTTATTTTAATTAAAAATAAGCAAATCATTAAAATGCTGGCAAATATCGTATTAAATAACGTTAAATAAAAGTTTATATGCGAAAAATAAATAATTTTAACAAAAAATATAATAAATATAAAAGCAGTAAAAAAATCGTAATACTTTTTATAGAAAGATATTGTTCTGTTGAATTCAAATCTGAAATTTGTTTTATTTATAACTATTTAAAAACAGTCATGAATATCTAATTTGTAGTTTTAAAGATATTTATGTAAGAATTAATTTAAT
>BPLR01019847.1:0-148179 GCA_021605095.1 Caerostris extrusa
ATGTGCTCTACGACGTGAGATCATAGTATGTAGTGGATGTTTAGTTTATTCCTGATTATGGAACTTATTTTTGGGGCTTATTTAGTTTTATTCCAGATTAATTAGACTATTTTAAGTTATTCGAGATTATTAAACTTATTTACTATCTAATATCTTTAGTTGATATCTAGAGCAAAAACTGTTTTGTTATATAGGAAATGTTATCTAAAGAATATTATTTATTATAGTAATAGGAAAATAATAAATATAGGAAATAAATAATAGTAATAGGAAATGGATAAGATCATTTTTTATTTAAAAAGTAAACAATCCAAAAAATAATATGTAAATCAATCTGGACTTTTAAAAAATTTTATTTTACTGAAATTTGTGATTAATTTTTTATAAATAAATAGTATTTCAGAAAAAAATTTCAAAAACGATATTACTATTTGTTGCATAAAATCATTTACATATTTCATTAAATCTTTAGTACTTAATAAATTTAATTTTATACCAATTTAGATCGTAGTTTCATGAAACTCATTATTTCAAGAAAAAAAGCATAAATCTGAAATTTATATTTGAACTTTATTAAAATTTGAATTTTGTTTTAAAAAAAGGAAAATACATTTTTTAATTTTAATTTTATATCATCAGTTTACTAATTATTAACTTATTTTAATATTTATTGATGAAGATACATTTTTCAATTATTACATTTTAAAATTAATAAATATAAATATTAAAATGGAACTTTTAAACTAATTTCTCAATAATTAAGTCATTGAAACTCTGAAATTAATTTCAGAATAAACTACATCTTTTCAAGGAGAATTTAGATTTATAGAGATATTTCTCTTTTCGTTTTTTCATTTTTCCTTTTTTTTTTAATGGTAATTCGAAAAATTATATAATTATATAATTATATAAAAAATTATATCTGTAACTTATATTTGTATTAATTATATGGCATTCAATATGTTTATGTTAAGACAGTTTATGTCACGATAATAAATACAGTTTATGGCAGTTTATGTCACGATAGTAATACAAAGTAGAAATAAATCATTCAACTGCAATATAAATCATTAGGAAGGAAATAATCATTAGTTAGGAAATATAAATCATTCAACTGAATAATAACCAAGGAACCAATGGCTAATGGCATGCGTTAGCCTACTATTTACCCTAATAAGAATTTAAATGTGTCAAGGTAATTTTAAAAATCCAACTCCACTCCACTATATCTCCAATTCTTTTTTTAAAATAAAATAAAATAAATCTAGAAATGTCCTTGGCAAACATCCAATCAGTTTTTATAATTTGTGAAAAAATGAGGAGAGGATAAAAAAGTGGCATATTCTAAAAAAAAAAAAAAAAAGAGCAAACATTTATTGTAACAAGAGGGCCGACCCATTTTTCCAATTATAGAAATTTGAACTTTTCAAAAATATGAAAATAATAAAAAACAAAAATAAAAAAGATTGGTCACGTTGTCGATGTCGAAAGATAAAAATTCTAGAAACATCGAATTTTTATCGTTAAATATGTAAACAAGAAAAAATAAATAGATAAGATTCTCTCTAGACTCAAAATTTACTTACTGCTAAGTATTCTTTGAAAAATAATAAACTGCATACTTTTCTGTCGCAAAAAAATGCTATTGTGTGATTTAGAATGTTAAATTCAAGAATATGAAAAAATTGGAAAAAGCGCAACAGTTATTGCACCATTTTTATACTCATTCATTCATTTTTCCTTTCTTAATTTCATATTTTTGTTTGCACTTATGAATATGACACAATACATGTCCCACCCTGAAGACAAATCGAAATTATCAGACACATTATTCAATTGCATTTTCAAGGTTCATTAGTGAAATATACAAATAAAATAAATAATGACTAGTAAAATTAAACTATTAATATTCGAAGTAAATAAGTCAACTATTAGTAGCACAAACAGAATATTATGTTAAAGTAAAAATAAAAATGACTTTTATTTTTTATTTTTCTTTATTTTTAATAAAAGGAAGAGAAATGGAAGACAGTAAAAGATTTCTTAAAAAAGAATTGTAAAAGTTTCTATATTAAAAGATTTTTTTACCGGTACTTTCGTTTTTCAATTCCTTTTATTAGCTCACACTCTCTATATATATCTTGTTCAAATTTTCAATCGTTCATAAAATGTTTTTTATTCATCCACTCAAGTTCAAAGACATTTTTTTAACTTGTAGTGGATGGCACTTCATGATAATACAGTTTTTTCAAATATTAATTCAGTAATTAAATCGCATTAATTAATTTTATTTTTTTTTAGATTTAAATTGCATATATCTGCCAATAGATGGCGCCAAATAAACTTAAAATAATGAAAACTATTTATAAAGGACTTTCTGCAATATAGGGAGAAAAAAAGTAGGAATTGACTTAAATTTTTTTTTTTTTTTTATTGCTTGTTAAATAGGAGTTTGATGAGCGAGAAGGAGCCTATGGTATTTTTTTTTTTAAAAATCGGAATATTTTCTGCTGAATCATTTAAGTGAAACATAAACCTAATTCATCCAAGAGTAAAAAGTATTCCTGATCTCCTAAATCAGTGGTCTCAGGAATGAGATACGCATCTCCAAGTGGTACGGAAATTGATGGTGGCAACCAGGTGGGTCGCCGAACGTAGGCTCAATATCAATTCCGAAAAGTGAATGTGAGGTTCTCTGATTGTAGTAGCATTTGGGGACCTCTTAAATCAGGGCCAACCCAAATGATCTTGTGGGCCACTTTGCATCATAACTCCGCGGGCCGCATATAAAATTATATATCCCTATATTAGATTTAGACCCATTATAGACATTTTTTGAGTGAAAAATTAAACCATAACGTGTTATTTTTATTTATACATAATGAATTATTATTGTTTTTACTATTATTCTTACTGTAAACATAGATAATATAATAATGAGTCTAAACCCACATTGTACAAAAATATATAAGACTAAAAATGAAATATAAAAATATATAAATATAAATGAAATAATTAAAAATTATTTATTTTACTAGTGCGATATTTGTTTGCGCAAGAATTTTATTTCAAAATCAAAGTCAATTTTCTCATATTTTCGACAGTTAATTTTTGAATATATGGATGCACAAAAATATATTTTTTTAATACATTGTTTTTCACTCCTTTGGCTATTATAAAATAAATATATTTTGTAAAAGTGTAATAAATCTCACTGACAAAAAAAAAATGTTCAAGGCGTGCAGCGGGTTATCCACCCCTGTCTTAAATGCATATGGGAAGCAAGTCATTCTGTCTTAAGGGAAGATATCTATGATTTTTGACTACATACACACACAATTATATATATATATATATATTATATGAGGTACAACTACTTTGAGGTATATATTATGTGAGTACAACGTATAACAACAAAACAACAAAAAAATCAACAACAACATATGAGTACAACAATACAATACAACTTATGTACAACCGCATAACTTATATTATGTACAACGTACAATCATGTATATTATATGAGGTACAATTAATTGTACAACAACATACCTCAGTACAATTAACTGAGGTACAACTTGAGGTACAACAACTTCTAATTGTGTCTGTCTCAAAGATATGTGATCAAAAGAATTTGGAAATCTCTGGTATAGACTTGAAAGAGAAGTTCTTGTCGAACTCTTACCTCTGGGGCAAAGCATAAGAATTCTCTTCTTGACTGACGAAGAGCAGAGGGGTGTCCTCTGAGGTACCGTTCGTCATTTTCCTAACGCGAATGGGACTGTCAGGTATCAGACGCTGCATGTTGAGAACTGTGTTGAAAGACAGCGGCACATAGTTGTCACTCTTGTAGCCGACTGGCGAAGAGCTACTCCAAAGAGCAGATAAGGTCCGCGAAGATGATAAGATGCATGTATATCGAGAAATAGTGTGTTAATACTCAGTCATGCGGCATCATATACAAAAAAGAAATATCCGAAAACGTTGATAAGAAAGCGTACAGATAATTAATAAAGAATTTTTTTTTTCCGTTTCAAGAATGTTAAACAGTATTCTAGAGAAAATCATAAAGGAGACATGAGTCTTACAGAAACTATATATTATTTTTGTTACTCAGTTGGTAATTCTCTCTATTAATATGATCGTGTTTAATAATAACTCCATAAATACTTTTCATAAATGTAAATAACACAAATAAACGTAGGACCAGCGATCAACAAAAAAATAAAAATAATTTAATGGTGAGAAACAAATAGCGATAGAATAAAGGGGAAAAAATAGTTGGAAAGAATAATAGAATGGAGAGACTGAAATAGCCATAAAATGGAGAGAAAGAAATAGAAAGAGAATGAAAGAGAAATAGCTGGAAAGAATAATAGAATGAAGAGAAAGAAATAGAAATAGAATGAAAGAAAGAAAATGTTATAGAATGAAGAGAGAAAGAAATAGTCATATAATGGAAAGAAAGAAAATGTTATAGAATGGAGAGAAAGAAATAGTCATAGAATGAAGAGAAAGAAATAACTAGCAAGTTTAACAGAATGAAGAAAAAGAAATAGCCATAGAATGGAGAGAAAGACATAGAGAGTGAAGAGGAAGAAATAGTTGGAGAAAATAATAGAATGTAGTGAAAGAAATAGCCATAGAATGAAGAGAAAGAAATAGCAAGAAAGAATAATAGAATGTAGAGAAAGAAACAACTGGGGAGAATATTAGAATGTAGAGAAACAAATAACCTTAGAGTAATAGAACGGTGAGAAAGAAATAACCATAGAGATAGAAGTGAGAAAGAAATAAATAGATTAAAAGAGAAATAAATAAATAGAGAGAATAATATAATGAGAGAAAGTAATAGCCAAGAAGGGAAAACTTATTTGACGAAGAGAAAGAAAAAAAAAAAGTGTATTAATAGAAGTTTAAAAACGAAAATTGATTCCAAACAGTAGTTTTTAGAAGAAATTCCTCTTGGGAAATTAAATTAAAGCAGGGATCTAATCCTCCAGTCTACCTGTTGGGAGGATATTTTGTAAAAAAAAGAGTGGTAGATATACAGAGAGAATTAATAGACGAAATCGGTACTTGATGAATTTTTGAGTGAATGAAAACTGTTTTACATTTTAAGGAATAGTTTTTCAAAGGCACAAAAGAAATTTAAATTTAAATGAAATTATGTTCCGACTTCTGTTATATTGCGAACAATTAGAGCTTTAATTCGTTACTTCATTGTTTATTTCAAGGTTGCTGTACTATTCTAGTTTTGTATCTGCAAAATGCTGAAATTTGTAACAATTTCATCCTTGCATTATGGAATGTTTACAAAATAGATATGCTGCAGTCTATCAACTTCTATACCGTTTAACCAATCACTATATATACTAGTAATAATATGTATTCGTGTATGGAAAATTGGTTCGCGCTATCCTCTTTATTGTTATCTGCCATCAGAGGGGTGCTGCAGCATTTCATCTTATATAACGTTAAAAAGATATCCTGATATCCATGAAAATTAATATGAACAACTTGGAGAATATATTTGAGATATGTAATTTTCTACAATGCATTTTTTGGCAGTATAACGCATGCCGGTTACTGCTAGTATATAATATATATATATATATATATATATATATATATATATATAGTTTCCTTTTGTAATAAAATTTGAAATGCATGACTTCCTTTTAAAAATGTGCTTTATTTTAGAACGATGTTCCTTATTTTTCTATGAATAAAAATAGAAATCTACGTTTTTATAAGTAGAGAAAGTTAGTGAATATGCTATGATGTAACAAGTGTAATGTGACCCTTAGATCAAACTATTTGCAAATTCTGGTATATGCAGTTACTGAAAAATCGGACAAAAGTTTTCCATTCATCGTATTATTATTGTTATTGTTATTATATTTTATTTTTACTTAATTTTTTTATTTAATTTTTATTTTATTCATTGCTATTTTTTTGAAGATCTATTTTTAAAGGTAGATGTGATCCATGGATCAAAAAGTTTGGGGATCCTTGGGTATACGTATGCAGTTACAAGGACAAAGTTATATTATTGTTATTATTAATATCATATGTTTTATTTTTACTTGATGTTTTTCATTTTACTTTATTTTATTTATATATTTGTTATTATTATTTGACAGATATATTTTTAAAGGTAGATGTGGCCGTTGGATCAAAACTTTTGGTGATCTCTGGTATACGCAGTTACAAAACGGGTCAGATTCTTCTTCTTATTATTGTTATATGCTTTATTTTTATTTAAATTTGCTTTATTTTTATTTAAATTTTTAAAAATTTGGCACCTGAATGGCCGAATGTCTAGCGCTCTAGTGCTCGGTGCCACAGGTTTCGATGGTTCGAATCCCGGCGGTACCATGGATGCTTTATTTTTATTTAAATTTTTAAATTTGGGTGGTTCGGAATCCACTTCGAATCCCGGCGGTAGATCCCGGTCTCCTAGTTCCCGGTCTCCTATGACTGTAAGAGCGTCACGGAGCCAAAGTCAGACTTCTACCTACGGGGTGCTCCATCACAATAGAAGCTGCTTCCTTCCCCTTCAATCATGAGAGTAGGTATGGGCTTGGCCAGCCAAGTGGGATAAGAAACAACAACAACAAACATTTTTATTTAATGTTTCATTTTACTTTATTTATTTATTATTATTATTTTACAGATTTATTTCAAAGTGCAGATATGATGCTTAGATTAAAAAGTTTGGAGCCCTTGGTATGTGCAGTTACAAAACGGGATAGAATCTTATTATTATTATTTTTATTATTATATGTTTTTATTTTTACTTCAATTATTTATTTATTGATTGATTTTTTGAAGTTACGACCCTTGAATCTGAAATTTTGTAGATCCCTTGTATATGCAATTACAAAATTTGGACAAATATCTCAAAAATTACTCATTTGCGGAAGATGTGTTGCGTACTTCATCCCCTGTTTCGAAATCCTGTTTATTTTGTATCAGAAAGAACTGGATCCTGGACCGTTTACATATTAATGATAACATGCCGTGAATCATGTTATCATTCATATGTAAATGTTATCTCGCAAATAAACAATAAAAAAAGAAATCTTACAAAGTTCAGTGATAAAGCGAGCTTTCAAATTACCCACCGAATTTTAATGAAAACCAGTCGGAAGAGATAAGCATCGAAATCTGGGTCAAGATCGAGTTGAACGTTCTTTCTGACGATAATGGATATCTTTCAAGAGCATCGGCAAAGATGAGTTAGAACGTCATTCACGCGGAACATTCTAATACCTGCGCTATTGTAGGAGAAAAAGGGGGGGACTTTTCTCATATACATATTATTATGGAAAGAAAGATTATCACCGAAAATCTTTTTAAACTGATTATAACCAATTAAAAATATTAATTGGTTAATGGAAAAAATAGATTATGGAAAAATAGATTATCACCGAACTGCATATCATCAATTAAACTGATTATCACCAATTAAAAATATTAATTGGTATTAATCAGAAAACTTTTCTCATGTACATATTATTATGGAAGAAAAGATTATCACCGAACTGCATATCACCAATTAAACTGATTATCACCAATCAAAAATATTAATTGGTAATAATCAGAAAAACTTTTCTCATGTACATATTATTATGGAAAAAAAGATTGTCACCGAACTGCATATCATCAATTAAACTGATTATCACCAATTAAAAATATTAATTGGTAATAATCAGAAAAACTTTTTACATATTATTATGGAAAAAAAAAAGATTGTCAGGAACTGCATTATCATCAATTAAACTGATTACCAGCAATTAAAAATATTAAATATATTTGGTAATTATGCTGTCTTTGTGTACTGATTCAGTTTCTAAAGAAGAAATTAATGTCGTAATTTTACAGATTCAAAAATGACACAGTAGGTCGGATTAAGATGAAAATGGGAGATAGGATGGGTGGTGCTTAGAAAATTAAAGTTTTTTTCATGTGAAATAATCTTACGATTCTGCTTATGCTTGAGACATCAATCTTGAGTTTGTCTTATTGTAAAATAAAGAGAGGTACTGCCTGAGTCATATGAGTAACACATTTGAAAACAGATCTATGGAAATAGGTTTCAAATGCACTTTTAGCTGAAGTTATCCATTTACAAGGTAGCAGTACACACAAATAATTTCAATTTATATAGTCTATTATTAGTCTTTAAAATTGTTAATGCCGGTTTGGCAATCAAAATTCACCTTTCTGCCCACCAAATTCCCACTCTTGCAAATCAATAGCGAAACATCTCTTTTCAAAATTAGTATTTTTTTTATATGTTAGTACTTGTACATTTGTATGTTTATAAAAAAATAGTATATATGAGGATTCAATAACCGCGATTATGAGTGCACACTCAGTTACATATGCTTATTTATTTACGTATGCATACAAAGGCCTTTGTATATGTGCATGTATGTGAGCATGCAAATGTTCATATATACGTAAATATATTTAATAAATGTTGCATGCATATTGCATATATACATCTATATGCAAATGTAAATGTGTGCGTATTTCTGTTTGTGTGTGAATGCGCATTTGTGCATATGTATGTTTATATATTTGTACATATGTATGTTTATATGTCTATGTGACATTTTAATATTATTGCTATGTGTGATTCTTTGGATATGTATGCTTGTGATTCTATGGGATATGTATGCTTGTGATTCTATGGGGATATGTATGCTTGTGATTCTATGTTTGTATGCATGAATGTATTTTGGTGCATTATGTATGCCTTGAGCATGTATGATCCGTATTAGTGTGTGTATATATGTAAGTACATGTGCTTGTGCATGAATGTATGCATATGCATGCGTATAAATGTGTGAGTAAGTATATGTACATGTACGTGAGTATAAATGTGAGCATGTGCTTGAGCTTGTGGAGATATGTGCTTGAGCATCTATGTGCACGTATTTAAATGAGTGAATCTATATAATGTATGTGCACATTTAGATACGTGCATATGTATAATTTCGTGAAAGTGCATGAGTAGATATGGGCATGTATATATGTATAAAAGTGCACATGTGCATGTATGCGCGTGTGTAGGTATGTGCTTGTGAATACGTATATATATGTGCATGCACATATATTGCGCTTGTGTGCATATTGTGTGTATGTGCATGTGAATATTTGTACTTTGATTTTAGAGAAATCAATAAATATCTTCTGGTTATCTCTTAAATTTCAAAAAGGACCATAGATGGTACTTAAAAGTATTGTAAGATAATTGGTCTGAATATAAAAACGAAAATAAATATTATTTTTTTCTTAACGTTAGATGCCTATATATAACACATTTTTTACCCCTATTGTATATATACGTGTGTATAAATATGTACTTGTTTGTGTGCAAGCAAGTGTGTATGTGCGTATATATTCATACGAGTGATTATGCATGTATGTATGTGCATGTGTGTATGTGTGTGTGTACGTAAATGTGTTCATGTTCGTTTATAGATATGTGCGTGTGTATAAATGTGTTCATGCTCGTATGTATATAGGTACGTGAGTGTATATTTTATGTGTTTTGCGTGTAAACAAATAGTTTTAATTACTCGTAATTGTTATTTGTGCGGCAGTAGTAACCTTATACAGGTTTTTGAAAACTGATACAGTAATACTTATGGTCGTGTAAAGGAATTTACTAAAACACCTGTTACCGAACCTAACAGAAATGCGTCCCTCACATGCAAACAAGACATCGCATATATATTATGGTTTCAGGATACCAAATTTGAATAAAAATTGTCTGGGAATTACAGGAACAGCTGAATCAACACTTTCTCAATTTACAGTTACAAAATTAAACAAGTATTAAATGACTATCTGACGCGTACACTTTTCTTGAAAGAGGAAGGTTCGAGCACTATTAAAACAGGCAAATTTATGGAGTTTTTTTCTTATCACTACTTACCTATATAGATTTCTAAAATGTTTCTCAATAACATTTTTTATTGAAAATTCTTTTTAAAGATTAAATTCTTTTCTGCATATGTATTTGCATATAAGAAAATAAATAAAGACAGAGAATAATTTTATAATGCTTGGTGTGGTGAAAAGTTTAGTATCAAAGATTCTTTCTTATCTTTTGTTAGATTAAAAAGTATTTTTAATGAAATTTTTTCAAAAATAAAAAATTTTTAGAAATACAAATAATTATTCAATTTCGGTAAAACATGTATACTTTAACTTCTACTTCATTGGCGAAACAGTCCATGGTGTGCCAAGGCCGTCTGCCTGCCGGCATTATTCTTTCTCTACAAACATGTAATCTTTATACACCTTTAGTGGATAAAATACTTTATTTTTTTTAAACTAATGATTGAAAAAAAAAATGCACGATGATAAAGAAAAGGGCCAAGCATTGTAATGAGTCGCTTTCATATACATTGTAACTTCGCTTCATTAATATTTGTGCATAAATTTGTGTATATTATGTTTTTAACAGAAATGAAACGATTGTAAAAGTTTAAGTAGTTAAAAATAAAATTATGATTATGCATTCAGTATTTTAATTTTATCTTCTAGATCTGATTATAAACTTAATTTGATGCTAAGCTCATATGAATTCTTTAAATCTCAAATTAATTTCAATAAACGACATTTTATAACTACAACATTTCACATATTTTATATCCACTTAATGAAAATGAGCATTTGCATACTATAGCCCATTTTATTACCATCTATTGCTCATTAAAAGGTGAACCATATAATATTTAATGATTATTCTAAAATTTTGCATTTATGTTTCTTTATTATTTATTTTATTCAAAAAAAAAAATCCAAATTTGTCAATCAATATGTAAACAAAATCATATAAAATTAAAAAAGAAATTTAATATTTTCTTTAAAATAATAAAATTTAAAAACGATTTCTAATTAAAAAAAAACTAAATAAATTAAAACTAAAATTATTTTGTACAAAGAAAGATTATTTAAAAAATTTAATAAAAATTAAAAAAATTATAAAATTGGAAAAAATATAGATATATATCAAATATAAATCAGTTTTCTGTGAAATTATAAACATTTGTTAAAATATGTTTTTCACTATATAACACTTATCGAAACTGATAAAATTCCAATCATATCACTAGCAATCGTATACCTAGAGATTTTATATTGATA
This sequence comes from Caerostris extrusa, assembly GCA_021605095.1. Lineage (NCBI taxonomy): Eukaryota > Metazoa > Arthropoda > Arachnida > Araneae > Araneidae > Caerostris > Caerostris extrusa. The sequence goes on from BPLR01019847.1 coordinate 11,173, forward strand.
AGGTAGCTCGAAAAGTAATGTTGTTATATTTTGCTACTATTGTAAATTCATAGAATTTTGTTGAAGTGAATCAATGATTATTAATATTAAAATATATTGTCTATAGAGTCTGTGTATGTATAAGACTTGGACAGAATAGTAAAGGAAATAAAATGTAAGTGAAAATTATTGGTGAGATAATGAATTACTAATTAATAGTATACTACCTTTTTGAAACAAAAATATTTATCTGAGGGTTGATAAATTGAATTACATATTCATTACAAAAAAAAAAAAAATTTTTATAAATGATATTGATTATTTCTAATTATTTGAAAATAAATGCTAAAAATTTGTATAAACAGGAATTAGGAAATAGATTTACTACATAAAACCAAATATGAAGAAAATAGAGGTAAAAATATAGTGCAAAAAAATTATAAAAAATTATTATAATAATAATTATAATATGTTTATGCGTTTAGGTATTTATAGGAAACTTCTTGTTGCTGTAATTTTTAATAGTTAATCTTTTAATTTAAAATCTTTTAATAATTAAAATTTTAATTTTAAACTATGTAAAAAACAGAATGTATAAGGATTTAAAGAAAACTATTATTGTAAAGTATTATGGTTCAAGGGAAAAAAAAAATATAAATGGATTTTAAAATAAACAGAAGTTAATTAAAAATTTTATAAATTGATTTAAAAATTACAATAAAAATATTACATACATTATCACATTATATATAGAGAGATAAAATAATTTGCTGTAATAAATTATGTAAAAAAAAAATGGATTTTAAAATAGAAGATAAAAATTTTATAAATTGATTTAAAAATTACAGTAAAAAATTTTAATTAAAAAATAAATAAATAATAAAAATAAAAAAATATAAATGGAAAAAAATTTTTTAAAAAATAAATAAATGTATGAAACAGAACAAAACAATAATTTGCTAAATAGTCTTTTAAAAGTTGAAAAAAAAAAATTATTTAAAAAAAGAAGAAAAAAATTACAAATTTATTTAAAAATAAAATTATACATTTTTTTTGTTTAATTAATGCTTTTAAAAAATCATTTGCTGAAATAAATTATGTTAAATATAACATCAACACATAGAGTTAAATATAATTTTAAAAATCAGAATTAAAAAACAAATGCAGAAAAAGGAAGAAATGGTATTAGCTATAAAAATACTCGAAAAAATAAAATAAATTTCTTCACCAAAAAATATTTTATAAAATTGGAAAAAAAAAAAATTAAAATAAATTAAATTCAAATAAATTAAACAGATAGTAAATTGAATGATTAAAAACAATTTAAAATAATTGAAAATAAAATGATTTAAAATAATTGAATGATTAAAAACAATTTAAAAAAATGAAACAGAAGTAAAAGTAAAATATATAAAAAAAAAATAATTTGCTGAAATAATTATTGATAAAAATTAAAAGAAATAAAATAAATTTCTGATTTTGATTTTCGTAAAAATACAAGAAATAAATAGTCAAATTGATTTAAAAATCACATTAAGAAAATCTTATATTTGTTCAATCAATCCAAAGTACAGTGATAAAATTTTAAAGGGCATCGATAAGTCACTCCAATGTTGCTACCTGAAAAATGTTTTCCAAATATAGTTGAAAGTTTATTTTTTTATCATTTCAATACCCTTCTCTACCAAGATGAATCAGTCAATGTCAGATCCGGTAAAAACATGCTGCACTTTTTTCATTGGCCTTTTTCCGTCCCTGATAAATATCTGCCATATAATATATATATATATATTTAGAAAATACAAATATAAAATGTTGAATGGCAAGGACTATGTTGGTAAATTACAAAAAAAAAAAAAAAAAAAAAAAAAAAAAGAAATTATACAAAACAGAGTGGGGAACATGTTGTCTAGGAAATTCGTAAAACTTGAAAATAATTTGTAAAACCAATAATAAATACTTATAAAAAAAAATTAAAAAAAAATAATAAATTTGTGTCTAAATAGATCAATTGAAAATTATAATTCTTTTCGTTTGTTAAATATAACAATTTGTTTCAAGTTATTAATATCAAAGTTGTTATCAAGAAAGCCAACTTGAAGGTTGAAGGTTATATATATTAGTAATTGCTAAAATAAATTATATTGGATAAATGCCAAGATTGAATTTTCGAAAATTTGGATAGTTGAAAACATTAGGTTATTCATATACTTTATATGTATAAAAACAGCACATCAACAGAAAAAAAGGAACTCTCAAACGCAAACACGATCATTTTGCAAAGCAGCATTAGTTACAATAACATACGCTACAGGCAAATTGTATAACAAAACTTGCATAACATTTGAGTACAAAACCCTTTAAGTGCCTCGCGTTCAGACCTCTTAAAAAAAAAAAAGAATAAAAAAGGCGGAATTTGTTCAAAGCCCAAAATGAGTACAAAATATTGCAACTTAACTGAACATCATTAGACAACAATAGATATATTAAAAGGTTGAAAATTATTTTCAGAAACTTTAGGTACTTTACTAATCAAATTAAAAAAATACGGAAATAAATTCAATCGCTTTTGTAGAAGTCATCTTTCTATAATGCAGATTCTGTATAACACATTTTTCTACAGTTTTAAAAGCATAGCATATTCACTCACTTAAAAGATGTTTTTGTACTCTCAATTTGCTTACAAAAAAAATAAATGTTTCATAAAAAGTAAGAGTAACCAAATTAAAATGTACCAAAGTATTATAATATATAAATAAGCAGAATAAAATGTTACATTTCAAGTACAAAAATGCTCTATTGGTAATATGAAATCTTATTTGTTCTTAATAATTGAATGCCTGCTATTAATACCTTTTTTTTTTTTTTTGCCCGCGGTATAAACGGGTAGCATAAAGTCAGACTTCTCCCCTTGTGTGCCCCATGTCTTTTTTTTTGTGCTGCAAGGTCAAGGGCAAAAAGAAGCTGCATTTTTACCCCTTATCATGACTTTTTATTTTTCTCACGGGTTCATGAACTTGGTCTAAATGTTGCTGTCGACCAAGTGGGATCAGAAACAACAAGATGATCTTCTTTCATTGTGTATCTTTGCTACTTGTTATATTATTGATGGACATGACTGAATTGCCCCTTTAATTTATAATTTTAATATCAATTTCATTAATTTAAAAAAAATATTTATAAAAACAATGCTGCAATCGCTCGGCAAATTTCAACTTATCATGCGTGTACATTCGAGAACGGATGAATAAACTCAGGAATATGCCGAAAGTTTAATAATGTAAGAGATATATGAAGCAATTCATTGGAATACTGTAAGAATGGGCAAATTCAATAGCCACATGAATATGTCAAAGTCAGAAAATTCTAGGAATAAATAAATAATGAAGTATTCCAAATTCTACAAGAAACGTTGTCACATTCAATAGCCAAAAGAATATATCAAAGTTTGAAAATTCTAGTCATAAATAAAAAAATGGAATATTCCAAATTCTACAAAAAATGTTATTACATACAATACTCAAAAGAATATATCACAGCTTGAAAATTCTAGGAATAAATGAAGAACGAAGTATTCCAAATACAATAAGAAGCACTATAGTACAGCTCAATAGGCACCGGAAAATGCCAAAAGTGATAAATATGAAACTTCAAACAGAAGGAATTGATCACCGCACTACGAGTACTTATAGCCATTGGAAATGCAAATGATAAAATCCCATCCCAAAACATGAAAAGTGATTCAAAACTATACTGCAAAACATTTCAAACAAAAGTCAAATTTTCCAGAAAATCTCTTAAGACTAACGTTATTTACTAAACCTTTAAGGGGCCCAAAGTACCAGTTTCCGCCAAAATTTGCAATTGAGATTTATTCTGCAAACACTGTAGATAATCTCATCTTTGATGCGTCTATTTACTTTAGAGAGGAGGCACTCTCAGAATGCACGTTTTTGCTTAACAAGCTATCTTAGATTCTCCTCATTATAAAAGGGGGAAAGATTGGAAATGTTATCACGAAAAGTATAAGCAGTTCCTTATATTGTGATAGAGCGTTACATTGTATATTTCTGTCTAATCTAATACGATACGCGGTTGTCAAAAACATTCGACTATCAAACTCATTTGGATATAAATAGTTCACTGATAATCAGGTTACATCACATGATAATTACTACTTGAATAAAGAATCTCTCGATTAGTAAGTAAATAATATTTTCCTCCTGATTCTCAGGTATTGGTGTTATTAATACATTTGCTTTTCTTTACGTAACGATGGATTTCAATGCTTTTAAGAGTCAGAAATAGGTGTGCCGTTTGCTCACAAATAGTAGTACATCTAATTAATCCAAGTAACCTGAATTATAATAAATTAAATTAATTTACTAAAACTCGCATTCTAATAATTTAATTAATAAATTGATTTTAATTGATTTTAAGCTGATTGTTTTCAGAAATTAAAATGAGTTATTAATGTTGATTGTTTGTAACTAATATATTTTTTCTGAAAACGCATGTCAACTGGATCCTATGTTGTTGCAATACATAAATAAACATATTCAATAATAATAATAATAATGATAATATAACTGGCATTAATATCAATGATGAAGAAAAAGAGTTGCCTTTGGTGAATTAAGGTATAACTAGCAATACCACAAGGTGGCATGATGTCCGAATGACTAGCGCTCTGGCGCGATACCACAAGCTTCGAGATCGAGTCCCGGCGGTGCCTTAGATGTTTGTAATGGTTTGGAACAATTTTAAATCATAGGTCATCTAATATGACTGTAGAGCATTGGGCGTAGAGCTGACAACACACCCCAGTAAAAAGAAACTTCTTGAAATCTGCCAGTAGGCAGACGCCTTGGGCTATCATGGGGTTGGAGAAGGAGGAAGGCAATACCACCAATATCATTATGAAGAAAGACATAAGAAACAGTTTCCTATATACCCCAAAGCATGAAAATATAATGTATGTGATGGTATTCAAAATAGTTCATTGATAATAAAATTACATCATTGCATTACATGATAATTAATCCTTGAATAAATTATCACTCAATTATTACTAAAAAGGGCTGTTGCGCCAATAAAGGAGAAGGAGGAAGACAATACCACATATCATTGAATGAATAAAGACACAAGAAAAAGTTTCCTATATACCACATAGCATGAAAATATAATGTGTGTGAAGGCATTTAAAATAGCTCATTGATATTGAAGCTACATCGTTGCATTACATGATAACTAATCCTTGATTAATTGTCATGCAATCACCAATAATCTTGAGTAAATTATCATTCGATTATCACCATGGGGCTATTGCGGCAATAAAAGAGAAGGGGAAGAAGACAGTACCACATATCATTGAATGAAGAAAGACACAAGAAACAGTTTTCTATATACCACATAACATGAAAATATAATATGTGTAATGACATTTACGATGTGTAATGACATTCAAAAAGTTCATTGATAATCAAGTTACATCATTGCATTACATAACATTAATCCTTGAATAAATTATCTCTCAATTATTTCCATCTCTAGGTAAATGTGACAAGCGATCTTAAAGCGATATCAAGTTACAATTTTAAAAATCTAAAAATACTTCAATTCTACTTTAATGTAAAATTTCAACATAGAAATTTACCTCTGAAATTCTTTAAAAAATGAAATCAAATATCATAATTATTTTAATATTTTGATCCAATTATTTTTTAACTGCATTGCGTGAAAAACAATAGGAAGCACAAAAAAATTATTATTTCTTGAAATTAAGCAATATATTTAACGGATATGAAACTCATTGAAAGACATTTGATTTCTTCCTAAAAAAAGTCATTTAATCACCAAAGTTTATCGAAACGACCTTTTCGTTTTTAAGGCCAATATGTGATGTGCAATATGAAAAAGATTTCTGTGAGCTACTTAATTGGCCCTGATATCCTACAAATCAAAACGTCATTCTTGAATAAGTACGCCGTTGCGAAAAGAATAATGACATTCAATATTTCCTTTTATACAAGGTTCAATAAAAATTTGCAATCAAACTTTCGAGTAATGTTTTTCTTTTCTAATGTAGTACTACCGTGTCCAAAAGTAAGACCAATTACTTTTTTTTTTTTTCAAAAACTCTTTATTTATTCTTCCAACTTTATTTCATCGCCTTCAAAGTAATCCCCTCCGGACACAATGCACTTATGCCTACTTTTTTTTCTCAATCCTTAGTGCATGCTAAAACGCCATCGGCAAGGGATGGCCTTCAAAGCGCTGCTAACTCTGCGATTCATGTTGAATCTCTTCAATCGACTCAAAATGGTGTCCCCGGAGTGATCTTTTGAGTTTAGGGAATAGCCAGAAGTCGCACGGTGTGAATACGGTGGTTGCGGAATGATATGGGTTTCATTTTTGGCAAAAAAGTCACAAAGAATCAATGCAGTGTGAGCGGGCGCATTCAATGTTTTCGATACCAATCGAGATTTGAGGCGTTTGAGGCCCAAAATGGAATTGGCCGATCCTTTTGAAATTCCAACATCATCAGCAAGGTAGTAGAATAGAGAGTGACATTTTATTGAAAAAAACGACGAGTTTAAGATAACCAGAACTCACCATTTTTGTGAGAAAAAAAATTAAAAACTGTTTAATTAATTTATCATAAAGATCATATTTTTAATTTTCGGAAACAGTTTTGAGATTGTCTAGATACAGCTATTTTATCATAGCTATTAAAATTCCGTCATTGTTTATGCATTCAAAAACTTTTAATTGAATGTTTTAAAAGCTTTTAAGCTACACCACCATATGACAACAGCAATAATTGTTGTAAGAATTTCATTAACATTATCACACTTCTTAGGCTAATTTATCACTTTAACATTTATCTTTATCACACTTTAGGCTAATTTATCACACTTTAACATTTATCATACTATTTATCACACTTTAGGCTTATTAGACCGGGACCTACAATTTAACGTGGATTCCGAACCACTCACAAACATCCATGCCACTGCCAGGATATGAACTTGAAGCCTGTGGTACCAAAGGCCAGAGCGCTAGCAAATTGGCCATCAGGCAGCATTTTAACTCTGCGATTTTACTGATGTTATGTATGCGTTGAACTAAAACTTTTAAATAAATATTTATTTGGAGAGGAGTTTTTGGCATTTTTATAAAAACATTGCTTTTCTTTTTTTTTCTTATATTTTTTGTTATTTTATTTCGTTGCATGCATAATAGATATATGTATGCATGTATATAAATCAATATGATGTATTTTTACATATTATTTTAGTGAGGAACGTAAAGATGAAAAATATAATTTTTCGTCTGTTTTTTGCTAAATGTTAATATATATATATATATATGTATTAATTTTCAATTTGTCATTTATATCACCAGATAGCGACACCCTACTGCCGCTTGTCTTTGACAGATTTAACATGGATATTGAACTTTTGAACTCTGACCCCAAAGGGGAATGAGAGAAGAAACGCAGATGGGCACGGAAGAAAAAACATAGGCTGCGTGAAGCAGCGAGAGAATGGACGGTGTTGTTTTAATTAAATGTTAATGTAAATATGTTGTAAAATATCATACCTCATTTAAAGTAACGTCCCGTTAAATCATATCAAATACACCCCTAGACACCCACTAAAAAAAGTCAAGCCATTATAGATAGTGAAGTCTAACAAAACTGTAGGTTCGGCTGGAATGCATCTGTTGAAACCCTATACATAAATTGGGGTTTCGGCTGGGATGCGTCTTTCACAAGAGGCTAAATCTACATATATATGTATTAATTTTTAATTTGTCAATATTCAACAAATTAATTGGATAGCATCCAAAGAATATCCATAAAACATAATTTTTTGTTCTGAATATGATTTATGCGTACTTAAAATAAATCATTTTCAGTTCCTATTTTAAATATCAACAATTTTTCATGTGAATGGAATATGTTTTACATTTTTTATTTTAGTGAGGAATACGTACTTAAAATAAATGTATTTTCTTCCATATTTAAATAAACAATTTTCATGTTGATCAATGTTTTATAACCTAATTTGACAACATCATCGAAAAAAAAAAACCACTCCATTATTTAAAAATATTTGGTTCATCTTAAAAGTTTGATAAAAAGCAATTTTAATCTTGTTAGTAAATTTGCGGTTCATTTATTACTGACAAAATTTCAATAATAAGTTAAGGATCACACTACTCATACGGCGGAATTATAGCAGGTTATAGGTCACAACAAGGGTACCAGATACCTTCTGAAAATCTTTGTAAGGATAATTGCCTCATGTGGACATAATCACTCATGCTTTTATGTTAGCATGTCTATTGAATATAGTTCAGTATAAGTATCCACAGAAAAAGTAGCGACGCAGTAATCGATCCAATCATTATTGGGGTTCATTATCAAATGGATATTTCTTTAAAAACTCAAGTGATTTTTTTTTTTTTAGCTCATAGGATGTGTTTGTCACTGCACTGCCTGAAACAAAATGCAAGGCATGTGTGAAAAAAAATGTCGGACTTTTCTTTTCTAAAACGCATGTTTTACAAACAGAGAAATGAACTATATTTATCATTTGCTTTTTATATTTTATCATTTGCTTTTTAATTCATTTAAAGGTGGTTCAATATTTATCTATTGAAAATCTTAGCAGTGTAATGCATTGTGATATTAGGGTATGTGACAGAAGGAAAAGTATGAAGTATTAGGACATGTGGCATGGAGGTGACAGCAAGGCAAGTGTGAGATATTAGAGAATGTGACAGGAAATGACACAGCAGGGCAAGAATGAGATATTAGGGTATATGCCATGACAATGACAAAATATGTCAAATATGAGAAAATAGGGTATGTAACAAGGAGTTTTCTTCTTTACCAGGAAGCATTTTTTTTCTTTGGGGCTGAAGCTAAAGCTGACTGTGGTTTTATAACGAGGTATAATGAGCTTTCAACAGTGAAGAAGCACTTTGTACTAACAACCAACACTCCAGTGTTTGCGAAATGCCTGGCATATTTGAGACAGTTCGTCGATCATCCCTTCGCCACTACCAAGCATGTATTAAAGTTAAAAACTCGCAAGTTTCAACATTTATTTTAAGCATTGAATCAAAGAAATATTTTCAACGTTATTGTCAATAAACAATGTTTATTTCTCATGTCTCACTTCTTGTGTTCATGCCTCAACGAGTCACTTTAGATTCTACATTACTGTACAAAAATGTATGCATTATCCTTAAAAGTTTGTTATATCACTGTTGCATACATAAAAACGATATTGGAGAAATAATGTATAATATTGAATACATTTTTTTTACTTATCTATCGGAAATTTTCACATACAATACAATCATAAATGCTACAACAAAAATTATTAATAAGACGTGCATCACTTTGTCTCTTTATTTATAGAATATAATGCAAAAGTTTTTTTTAATACATTTTTCTTTTCATTATTAAAAAAACATAAATATTATCATTGATAAAACAAACTATATATATAATGCACAATGCTTCTTCATGTGTCTATAGGGATAAAAAGTCTTTTGATTTGATAACGGAAACCCCCTACTTTTCTTACACGCAACTACATAGTCCAGAAGCCTTAGTCTTTTTATGGAGTTATAACTTCCATAATATGATCCACGCACTTCCACGTGTTATTAGATATGAACGAGATCACTTTTCTGCCATACTGATTGAAATGAGATATTCGATACCTCAATACATTTCTATCTTATGACGGCATTAACATAAATCTTGTATTAAGTTTCCTTTTGATTTCTCAGGATCTGACAACTGAAGTGGATGCAATCTTGATGTTCGATGATGTACACGGAACTATATTTTAGTGTATACAAGTATCGAAATACCACAGAATACATACTAATCTTAACGTTGCAATTTATCGAGCCAACCCTCATTGGAACTAAAATTGCTGTCATAAGCAAAATTAAAAGCAAAAATAGATGAATTAAAAAGTAACAAAATAAATACACATATCTTTAAAAAATTATTTGTCAAAATAGATGTACATATCTTTAAAAGTATCTTTTGCCGAAATAGATGTATATATTTTTAAAAAAATATTTGTCAAAATAGATGTAACTTATCTTTAAAAGTATTTGCCGAAATAGATGTATATATTTTTAAAAATATTTGTCAAAATAGATGTACATATCTTATATTTTTAAAAGTATTTGCCGAAATAGATGTATGTCAAAATATGTATTTTTAAAAAATATTTGTCAAAATAGATGTACTTATCTTTAAAAGTATTTGCCGAAATAGATGTATATATTTTTAAAAATATTTGTCAAAATAGATGTACATATCTTTAAAAATATTTTAAAAGTATTTGTCGAAATAGATGTATTTTATATATTTTTAAAAAATATTTGTCAAAATAGATGTACATATCTTTAAAAATTATTTGTCAAAATAGATGTACATATCTTTAAAATTATTTCTCAAAAATAGGTGTACATATCTTTATAAATATTTGTTGAAATAAATGCATATAACTTTAAAAAGTTTTATGAGATGCAAAGAAATGCGCCAATCTTAACTTGCCTTTAACCGATAGAGTAGACTGTAGTTAATCAATAGAATTTTCCTTGATAACCGCTATTTACATGTATCTTCGCTTTTATTGTTATTACATTTATTTACAACTATTTACATTTATTTAAATATTTCTTTCTTTTTCATAGATTACCACTCATTACAAGACAGGTGAAAAACCATTCATATTTTTGGTATAATTCAATTAAAACAATGATTCAAAGCATTACATAATATAATAGTATAAATCCATAATTAAGAAATTTATAAAAATGTAATACTTTGCAATTTATTGAGTCAAACCTCATTGAAATTAGAGTTGCTGTCTTAAGCAGAACTAAAACGTGAGTAAATGTAACAAAAATAGATATACATATCTTTGAAAATATTTGTTAGAGACAAAAATGCACCAACCTTAACCGTTGTTTTTAACTGATAGAGTAGATTCTAGTTATTCAATAGAATTTTTCTGGATAACAGCTATTTGCATGTTTCTTTGCTTTTATTGCTATTACATCTATTTACCGCTATTTACATTTATTTAAATATTTATTTATTTTTTCATTGAATTACCGCTCTTTACGAGATTGGTAAAAAACCATTCATATTTTGGGTGTAATTCACTTAAACATCAATGCAAGCCAATTCAGGAATATAAATAAAAAATTTAAGAAATTTATAAAAATATAATACTGATACTTTTGCAATTTATCGAGTCAAACCTCATTTGAACTGAAGTTATTTTTGCTCATTATTTTTTACTGTCTTAAGCAAAATTAAAAAACGCAAGTAAAGGTAACAAAATAAATAAACACAACTTTAAAATATTTCTCATATTCTATTCTATAATTCAGCAATAAAAACATTCATATTCTACAATTCACTACATCGATACAAGGCAATTCAGTTAAATCAAAAAATTTAAGAAATTTATAAAAATGTAAAATTTTACTTTGCAAATTTATCGAATCAAATCTCACTGGAACTAGAGTTACTCATTATTTTTTACTGTCTTAAGCAAATCTAAAAACTCGAGTAAAAGTCACAAAATAGATATACATATCTTTAAAAACATTTGTTCTGACAAAGAAATTCACCAACCTTAATCGTGAGAGTAGACTCTAGTTTTTCTTGATAATAACTATTTACATGCCTCTTTGTTTTTGTTGTTATTACATTTATTTACCGCTTATTTACTATTATTTAAATATTTCTTTTTCTTTTTCAAGATTACAAGACATATAATGAACAATTCACATTTGGGTTTCATATAGTTTTCATATGCAATTCATAGTCAAAATTTCTTTTTTTAAATTGGTTTTCTTGGTGAGAAATAAATCAGAAAGAAAAAAATTAATCGAACTAACCTCTCATTGCTTCTACGGAAAATGTTGATGGTCTTCATTGGAGTTGCCGGCAACTTTCGGGTATTGGGAATAAATGTCTGGAAATGGTTTTAATGGAAATTCTGCCTCTGGAATGTCTCTTTCGTGCAAAGGATGTGTGAAACTTTGTCAACTTACGTTGCATATCACGTGCAATCAATTGTCTGTAGTTGAATTGAAACTCTTTATTATCGGTTTCCTCAAAATGACCGGTGTGATTTTGTCCTTGGCTGTTGGATCATGTGGGAAGCAAGTGATTTCTATGAAATCCTCCAAAAAGGCTGTCTATCTCTTAATGCAAGGCTGTCTATCTTGTCTCAAAATGCTGCAAATTAAGAAGATGAAGATGAAGATGGGAAAAGATTATCAATAAAAGTATTTGTCGTAAGAAAAACTGAATCACTTGAGACCTGATTATGAGATACTTTTATTTTCTCTATAGAGTCTATATAGGGACAAATATTTGAGGTCCCATTTTCCAATACTCTGAATTAATCGATGAAATGTTTTTGACAAAGAAAAAATGTTAGGCTACAGAGCACTAGACTTGTTAAAGAATTATATTATTATTATTTCTTCTTTTTACGATGAATCCTCTAGTTTGTTCTCCTGGCATGAATTCGATTGAACATGGTCGAAAATTTTAGGGTGAAGAATCGGACAGTATAATATTACCAATATACGAATAATAGCATAATAGTACCAATATACTAATAATAACATAACAGTATCATAAAAACCAATTAAAGAATTGACAACATAATAATATATTTAAAAATTAAATAAATTATGCTGGATATGTCAAAATATTATTTTTTATTTTAAATTATTTATTTATTTATCCATTTTTTTATTTTATTTTATTTTAAATTTTTATACATTTATTCATTTTTTGTTTTTTTATTTTAATTTTTTTTTTTTTTTTTTTTTATATTTATTTTTTGAAAAATTATTTGATATATTGTTTTGTAATACAGTTTAGGAGATTTATCTCATATTACTGTGAAAAATAAGGTATCGGCCTTCAAGAAGATTTAAATAAATTCCGATAGAAATTATTCTATTATTATTTCTTTATCTACTATTTTTATAAAATATTTTTGTTTATTTATTAATTCATTTTTTTTTTATTTATTTATTTATTGAAAAACGACTTCATATATTGTTTTGTAGTACAATTTAGATTACATATCATGGAGAAATAATAAGATTTAAAGAATAAGGTCTCGATTTCAAGAAGATATAAATAAAAACCAATTGTAAATATTCTATTATTATCTCTTCATATACTATTTTTATAAACTATTTTTATTTATTTATTCATTCATTTTTTATTTTATTTTACTTTTTATTTTTATTTATTTATTTATTGAAAAATGACTTGATGTATTGTTTTGTAATACAGTTTAGAAGATTTTTCTGATTTTATGGAGAAAAAATAAGGTCTCACTTCAAGAAGATATATAAATAAATACCAATTGCAAATATTCTATTATTATCTCTTTATTTATTATTTTTATAAACTATTTATATTTCTTTATTTATTCACTTTTTATTTTATTTTATTATTTTTATGTTTATTTATTTATTTTGAAAAACGATTTGATATATTGTTTTGTAATATAGTTTTTAAAGTTTTATCTCATATTATGGAAAAAAATAAGATTTAAAAATAAGGTCTCAGGCTTCAAGAAGATATAAATAAATGTCAATTGTAAACATCCTATAATTAATTTTATTGATTAATTAATTTTAATCCAAATTTTTAATATTTATGATAATTTTATAACATCAATATGATGATGAATTGATGTTTAATATTTATTAAATATATGTATGTCATAAGTCCTTTATTACATTGAATAGTTATTTCTTACAACAATGGGTAATTAACTGATGGATCAATTAATACAAATAAAGATGAACCACTGATAAAATTATAATATGAAGTTCATTACTAAAATACGAATTTTGCGATGTTATTATATCTACATGAGAAATAAATTTAAATCTTTTATTTTTTAAGTTAACTAATATAAAATAATTTTTTTTCAATTTTTAATAATAAATAAGTTTTAGAATCTAAAATTTATAAAATTTTTAATATAGCATTGATTTTAAGTTTAAAAATAAGTACATAAAAATCAAATAAAATATTTTAAAAACTAATGAATTTACAAGTTAAAAACATTAATAATTATACTGTGATGTTTTTCATCATAGATTCCCCTACAGCTTATACTATTGCTCCCATGTTGTTTAGTTATAATAACAAATCTTAAAATTCAGTTTAAAATTAATTAGAAAAGTAAAAAGTATTTTTAAATTTTACCCAGTTTTTTTTTTTTACTTATTTTAGTAAAAGTTTTTCTTCATTCCTACAAGTTATTATTAATTATAAATTTAAAAAAATAACAATCAATAATTAATAAAAACACAAACAACATTCATGATAATGTAAGGTTAGAAATACACATTATATCATTAATGTAAAAACAACTATGAAACATGATGTTGTATAAACATATTAGTTATTCCTACCTAATTTGGTGCAATACAGTTTATATAAATAACTAAACAATTAGCACAGAAACTTATCATTGACTTTTCTTACAACGAAATTTCAAATACACTCAAACTTGTTTTTATGCGGGGTTAAGGACCGCATCGCATTCAAGAGAGCATTTCTTTTGTGGAGAACTACTACACCACGCCACATCGCTGTGCCTAAAGCTGAGTTGCCCTATACAGTTTGGGAAGGATGTGGGTGAAAAGTCTGACTGAGCTCCTTAACGCAGTACAGTCATATGAGATCGGGACCTAGGGCTTAAAGTGGATTCCGAAACACAACAAACGTCCATCTCACAGCCGGGACTCGAACCTGAAACCAGTGGCTCGAGCGTCAGACAGTCAAACATTCAGGCCTTTCTTGTGGAAACCTGGTTCCCACCTATTGACCAGGATGCACCTGCAGGCCATCTGTTAGATTTTTTTAAAATTTGCATGTTATTTTGACAGATATGGGGTGTTTTTCATTAAAATATTCAATTCTTTTTCTTTTTAAATAATTTATAATCATTATATGCATTTGAAGAAGATTTTTTATATACACCGCACAAAAAAAAAAAGAACCTTATAAAAACAATTTGAGTGTATACAATTTATGCACATGTTTTCAATAACAACAATTCATGCACATGTTTCAATGACAACAATTCATGCACAAGTTTTCAAAAAATTCAATGTTTACGTATCCTCCGAAAGAACACGCAACCTTACCTTAAAACTGCATCCCACAGCCTTAACATTCAGGAGTCTATTGAACGCCGGTGTCGAGTGTTAGTATGTAGGTCATTGTATACACTTTTGTCATCATCTGAAAGTTCGTGATAGTCGATAAGATATTTTGTTTTATCGGCACGGCCAGTGCGTGGATAATCCGCGTGAACCCTTGTTTCGAAACCAGAAAATGTTCGTCACAGTCGATAGGGATGTGGCGAAAGATTTGAGGTGCTTTTGAGCAAAGCAATCAAGAGAAGAGAGCGATGAAAATTTAATGAGATAAACGACTAGAATCTTCTGAAGAGGATCTTATTATTCACGTGGAAACGTAAACCTGCCTCCTATCAATTCGCAGAACTGTCTTATATGTGCTGCTGCGCAAATCCATTGACGCCTGAGGAGATAGCAGGCCAGGAACAAATAGGATATAGCCAGGAAAAATAATCGAGATGATGGGAGTCGGAGTTGGAATCAGGAGTCAGCATAAAAAATCCCACTCTCTACACTTTTATACAAATAATTTTTTATTCTTTTCCAAATGTTCTAGGAATCCATATTAAATGAAATGTTAAGGAAGCAATTCATTTGCGTCCTTCAATAATACAATGTAGCAAAGACACTGACATAAAAATAATTTTTAATCTTTTCAAAAATTCTAGGAATTCATGTTAAAATGAAATGTTAAGGAAGCAATTCATTTGCGTCCTTCAATAATACAATGTAGCAAAGACACTGACATAAAAATAATTTTTAATCTTTTCCAAAATTCTAGGAATGCATGTTAAAATTAAATGTTAAGTAGTCAATTTATTTGCATCCTTTAATATTACGCGCTGAAGATTTTCTGAGATAAACGACTAGAATCTTCTGAAGAGGATCTTATTATTCACGTGGAAACGTAAACCTGGCTGCTATCAATTCGCAGAACTGTCTCACATGCGCTGCTGCGCCAATCCATTGACGCCAGACGAGATAGTAGGCCAGGAATGAATAGGATATAGCCAGGAACAAATAGTCGAGCATTTATGAAGGTTAGCCGGAGTTAGATTCAGGAGTCAGCATAAAATACCATTCTCTACACCTTTATAAAAATATTTTTATTATTTTCCAAAATTCTAGAAACCATTTTAAATTATATGTTAAGGAAGCAATGCAATAACAAGCTTCTATAATGCAATCTGTAGCAAAGACAGTGACTGCTTTAACAGCATACCAAGTCAGTGTTGAAAGACTTCTCAGCACTGAGGCTTATAAAAGGCTATCTTAGATTGACAAAGAAAAGAGATCTTATTGAAGCTAGTCTATTTTTAAGAACAAATAAGATGTAAAGTGACTATAAACGACTAGAATCTTCTGAAGAGGTTCTTATTATTCACGTGAAAAAGTAAACCTGGCTGCTATCAGTTCTTAACTGTCTCATATGCGCCTGCTGCATCAATCCATTGACGCCAGGTGCCATCAGGAACAAGTAGTAGTCCAGCATTTATGAAGGAATTCAGAGTCGGAATCAGGATAAAAATCTTTCTCTCTTCTCTCTTCGCCTCTTTTATAAAAATAATATTTAATCATTTCCAAAATTCTAGGAATCCATATTAAATTAAATTTTAATGAAGCAATTCATTTGCATCTTTCAGTAATACAATCTGTAGCAAAGACACTGACTGCTTTAATAGCATATCAGCATATTTTCTTAATGTTAAAATTAAATGTTAAGGAGGCAATTATTTTGCATCCTTAACATATTACAATCATTAGCAAAGACAGTGACTGCTTTAACAGCATACTAAGTGAGTGTCGAGAGATTTTTCTCAGCATTGAGGCTTGTAAAAAAACTATCTTGGATTGACAATGGTGGATTCACAGTGAAAGAAGATTTAGTAGTATCAATTTAGTTATTAAAACAAATAAGATTTAATGTATTAATGCACAGTTTTCTTAATGTTAAAATTAAATGTTAAGGAGGCAATTGCTAAGCATCTTTCAATAATGCAACCATTAAGAAACATAGTGACTGATTTAACAGTGTACCAAGTAAATGTTGAGAGACTTTTCTGAGCACTAAGGCTTATAAAAACTTTGGGCTTTAAATGTACAATTTTTTTAATGTTAAAATTGTTAAGGAGGCAATTCAATCATGTCCTTCAATAATATAACCAATAGGAATGACAGCTATCTTGGATCCACAATGAAAGAAGATTTAATAGTATCTATTCAGTTATAATAAAAACAAATAAGATTTAATGTAATACAATATAACAGGCGTCATTGTGCCCTAAATGTACAGTTTTCTTAATGTTAAAATTAAATGTTAAGGAGGCAATTGAATCATACCCTTCAATAGTATAGTCAGGTAGCAAAGACCATCCATT
This sequence comes from Caerostris extrusa, assembly GCA_021605095.1. NCBI lineage: Eukaryota > Metazoa > Arthropoda > Arachnida > Araneae > Araneidae > Caerostris > Caerostris extrusa. Next base: position 28,776 of record BPLR01019847.1, read on the forward strand.
CACAATGGACGAAGATCTAACTAACAGCATCCACAATTAAAGAAGATCTTAATATTAGCTATCCAATTATTAATTGCAAATAAAACTTAATGTGTTACAAATACAGCACCTTTGTGCTCTAAATGTACAATTTTCTTTTTCCTTATATTCAGATATTCTATAATACCTTGGTACTTTCAGTACTTTTGCTTTTATGAATCATTTATTTTGTAAGCAAATTGATAGTGCAAAAATGTCTTTTAAGTGAGTGCAAATATTATGACTATAAAGTGATAGAAAACAATTTGCTGTGCAAAAACTTCTTTTATAGATAAATGCCTTCAACAAAAGTTATTAAATTTATTTCACATATTCTTCTAAATCTATCCGTAGATCATATAGCACATAAAAAGACCGAAAACCGCCAGGAATCGACATAGAAAAACCTGACTCACGAATTCATGAATAGTACATTTTTTGTCTAACTTTTCATTCATTATTTTAATGCATCGTGTAGACTTAAAAGCCATGGGATACTATTCGGATGGCCAATTATGTTGATGCCTCTTTTTATCACTTGAATTGAATCGAATTTTTCTATAGTAAATTGACAAAAATTGTTAGAAATGTTTAGTGTAAGTAGTGAGGGGGCCTGATGACAGAGTAGGCAGTGCTGTGGCGCTCGTTGCCATAGATTTCGAGTTAGAGCCCCGATGGTGCCATGGATGTTTGTAGTGGTTCGGAATCCACCTTAAACTGTAGGTCCCGGTCTGTATAGCCTACCGTGTGAACAAGATAACCGTAGAGCAACAAACCAAACCGAACCAAACCTCTCATCCACATCATTTCCAAACTGTAAAGGGGCAACTCAGCTCTAGGCACAATGATGTGGTGCGGCGTAGTAGTGTAGAAAAAGTGTTTCTCTTCTTTGAGTGTTTCGTTTCCCTTTACAATTTTCTGTTATTATTTTTACTTTAATGATCAAAATGTAAGAACCCTCTTGTGGCTTTAGTAATGCATCTATTCTATGAGTCAGAATTATTAAAAGGAAATTGTAATTCTAATGTTGATGCTTCCTTAAGTCTCGGTATTTTTTTTCATCAATAATTATTTTTTAATCTCCTCCTGATTAATCTTTTGAAATTTAGCTTGCTAATATCTTTTTATTTTAATATGTTTTGATTTTGATTTAATATGTTTTTATTATTGTCTTTTACGTAATCAATATTTTTCTTTTGTTCCTTTATGACCAAATTAATTTTTTTTTTTTTTAATTGGAAATTGTCTCAGGAAGTAAAAAGGAGATTTTTTTTTAGAATTTCGTTTGCAAAAAAGGGTGTGTCTTCAAAGTAACTGTGGAATATTTTAAAGGGTGAAAACTTTAGATAAAACTATAGAATGTTGACTTCATAAAAAACAACATTTTTATTAAATATTTATGTTATAAACTAATGTTTTTGTGAATCTTAGTCCCGATTAAACGAAATTTATGCATAAAGTAACGATAACCCTTTTAATCAGGTATTCGATAGTTGGGCACATTCTACAGTTCGGCACTGATCGAGTCGTACGCTATCGAATTTTTTTGTGCGGATTAATATTAGATTTTATTTTGTGTTGACCTTGACCGCCAGGTTGCGATGTAGCGCTGCCGGCTTTTTCGGCCAGTGTTTTATCGTAACTATCAGTTTTCATTTTTGTGCAACATAGAATCCCAAAACCTTCAAAACTCATAAATGTGTGTATAATTCGTAACGATTTTTTTTGAAGAAGAGTTCAGAATTAAAATACCAAAGCCATATCCATTACTTTTCTTTAAAAGAAAAACTAGTTTTAGCTGTATTGTAAAAATTAATTTTTCTTTTGTGATGTGTATTTTTATCACTACAAAATATTCAATTCAAAGTATGAATTTTGATTTGTGTTTGTTCTAATGACGGCATACTATAGTTTAGTAGATGTTTGTATTGTCTATACATCCCAATAAATTGTGCATAAACACAATAAATATGTGCATGTTTTAAGTTCTGTATTTGTCAGTTATCATTTTTGTACAACGTAGAACTCCAAATCTTCAAAACTCATAAATGTGCGTATGATACGTAAAGGTTTTTGGACAAGAGTTCAGAATTAAATAACCAACGCGATACACAACTCTTGTCATAACTCTTTTTAACTATACTGTATAATATTCTTCTTTTGTGCTGTGTTTTTTTACAAGTACAAGAATATTCAATTCAATGAATGTTAAAAATATGAATTATGATTTTGTGTTTGCTAGAATGACGGCATACTTAGTCGGGATAATTGTATCGCATATACAGGTGTAGAAAGTTCTTAAACACATTAAATATGTACATGTCTCAAGAGTTTAAGTTTTTAAATAGACTGATTGATTTTGGGTATTCCTGTTAAAGCTCTATTGAGGCTCGTTAATCAAGTAAAAGTGTTCCAGAACGTAGCAGATAAAGTAGTGTTTACTGTATTTATAATGAAATGTGTACCCTAACTTGCACAGTTGTCGTTGAACACACCTAATTTCGAGTTATTACTGCAATTTGTTTCCCCCTGGCAAAGGTATTTCGGAATTCCATTCCAGTCGTCTGCACCCTTTCCTTCCAAATTACGATGAGGACAGCTGTCACAACAGTCAACTGGCGATTACTGCGATTGCAGTTACTGATGCAATCAGGAAGGAGCAGCCCTAATACGAATCTTACGAATATAATGATTAATGTGGGTGCGCAGAAGATCTACCTCCCCGTGGTGCACCTGGTAACACTTTTAGTGGCTAAAAGATCTGCAACTTGGTATTATTGTTAGATTAAGGGTCTCTGTTGCAGCATGTTTTGTTGTATTGTTTTGATATTATTGTATGTTTTTTTTTTCGTTGTTTTTTTTTTTCGCTGTAACTGCTCATAATCTGCCACTGGAAAAATAAAAAAAAAAATTACGATTAATGTGAATATTTAACTATTATTAAGCGGATTTTAGAGAACTGGCTCGACCTTTGGCGCAAACATTGTTATCTGAACTTTTGTGACATCAAGTCATTCTCATTTTCATACTTATACTTTTGGACCCTGTACTACTGTGTCCAAAATGTAAGACCAATTTTCATTTTAAATTTCGCGGTATTTCAATTTGTTTTCGGTTGTTTGCACTGTGTGATATCTGTGTGAAATTTTACGTCAAAATATTCATTAGTGCTTAGTTTTGTGAGATGCTAAAATTGATTCGGGTGATTTTTGAAATATCTCTTCAATAGACTCAAAACGGAGTGGACGTACGGACCACTCAAATAGACTCAAACGGAGTCCCCAGAGTGGTGTTTTGAGTTTAAGAAATAGTCATGCTAAATATAATAGTCATGCATACGATGCTAAATCAGGTGAATACGGTGGTTGTGGAACAAAATGGGTTTCATTTTTGGCGAAAAAGGTAACGAAGAATCAATGCATTGTGAACTGACGCATTCAATGTTTTCGGTACCAATCAAGATGTGACGCATTTGAGGTACAAAACATCTTTAAAATGGAATTTTGAAATTCCTTAAAATCATCAGTAAAGTCTCTAATTGTAAATTAACGGCTTGCAAGCACCAAACCTTTAATTGTTTGGACGTGAGCTTCGTCGGTTGAGGTTGGTGGTCGACCAGAGGTGCTCTTCGTCGTCTTCATCGCGTTCTCTGCCTTCTTTGAACTGTTTTTAACACATCTAAACATTTCTATCCGATATAGAAATGCTCATCGAATGCCTTCTGCAAAATTTATACGTTTCTGCTAATCAAAATTTAACGCAAGGTCTTGCACAATTAATTCAGATATTTTAAAATCACCGGAATCAGTTTTAGCAACTTACAAAACCAAGCTTAACTCAAGGACTAATGAGTATTTTGACTTAAAATTTCACACAGATGTCAAAGACAGTGCCAATAACCAAAAATGAACAAAAAATTGAAATACCATATGCCCGGGAAATTTAAATTGAAAATTGGTCTTACTTTTTGGACACTGTAGTATATAAATATTTGTTTTCCTAATTCGGGCCGTCTAATGGACAATTGGCTAGTTCTCTAGCCGTTGGTACCACAGGCTGGTACCACAAATCCTGGCTGTGGCACGGATGTTTGTTAGTGATTCGAATCCACGTTATACTGTACGTCCCAAAGTGTGCAAAAATTGATCGTAGAAGGACAAACCAAACCAAATCTCTTATTCGGATCTCTATTTTAACGAATTGAATAAAAAAATGCTGAGTTCTGCATATTTATAAATTCTACATTAAACTAAAATAAAAAACGGTAGTTAAGATAAACATTGAGCGAAATTGGAAGCAGCGCTTTCTTTCGACTTGCAGGTCAAGGTCAACCAACAGCTGAATTCATATGAAAAAATCTAAAAGTGTGCTGCTCGATCGGTGCTGGATTATAGAAAATACCATACCACCGAATGTCGTATTAAATAGCTCTTACTGTACGTTTCTAAAAACGCTTATTATACTTTCAATTTAGAGATAGAGTGAGTGAGATAGGATATAACATTTATTCTTAATTATATGGAAATAGAAAAAAATTTACGTTTAAATTTAGCGCAGAGGAAATTTTCGAAATGTAGAGATTTTGTTTGTGATGTCATTCATCACGTGACTAATAAAACGCTGAACGGGATGTGTTGAATGATTTTTGAACGGGAATGATTTTTGAATCTGGCAAATCGTTCGCCTAGAATAGCGATTTCCAAACTTTTGTTATCTTAAGACGAAAACAATTAAAAATTATATCCCATTTAATATAATGTTATATATATATATGTATGTGTGTGTGTTTCTGCGTATGTGTGTGCAGTCAAAATACCAAATTATTTAATATGTATTTTTTTTTTTTATTGAAATGCTTACATTTATACTAAATTGAAAATGTTCGCTTTTTATTAGAATTGAATATGAGTCATATAATTGCATTTGCTTAGTCATATCGGAATAATCTGGTCGTAATACCACTGTGAATGCAATTCGAAGATCTAATTCTAATTCTAATTTATTTCTGTACTTGGTTTTAATTGTTGTCATTCCAGATAAACGCTACTTGTAAACAGTGTTAAAAACCCAATGGTTTGATTGCTGTGCTTACTCAAACTAGATATTCAGTTTCAATCTCATCCTCCAATTATGATAATCTTCAGCTTCAACCGAAAAATGATAAATTTTTACACTTTTAAAAATCACCCATTGAAACTCTATTTTAATACTAGAAAGATCTCTAAACGAGTTACAAAATTCGGTCTCAAAATTTTTTTAGATGCCTCTATATAATATTTTATATTCGCAAGTGATCATAATGCTATGTCTTTGGTGCAATCTCCCATATTGATTTGCATACACTTTTAGGTAAGAGTGCACCAATTTGGAGACCTTTAGCTTAGATGGCTGTGGGTAACTCACTGACATATGAATACACAGTCTGTTCCAACGAAATCTTTGTTCAAGCTTCTGTTATGAAATCAGGTTTCCTAAATGTATGCTGATGGCCATTACATCACGAGTATTTAAAGCGAACTTCCATGCACTGTACTTCCCCAGTGAGAATACCTGTCGACATAAGAACAGTTAGAGCAAATCCAATGACAATTCTGGCTCTAATTTATTCTTGGAGCCGATTAGTGGCTGAAAAAGAGTAGTTCATCAGATATTTTTTGGTTTCGTCGATACAATACATGTATTTCGTTTTCATTAACCTTTTTAAGCAATTATTTACTATTAATTACACGGTATAAGATGCACAGGAAATGGGCAATAAAATTTTCCCAACCAATGATAATAAATTTCCCCAATCAATGATAATAAATTTCCCCACCAATGATAATGATCATATTAATACGTGGTTAAGATTTTCCAAGGAATGATAAAACTCGTCTTCCTTCTTATTGAATGACTGTAGTGTGTCAATAATCCCGTTTCTTCTTGAAAACTGAAATTTGGCTGCCGAAATATCATTTATCAAGTGCTAAATGTGCCAATGTGACAAATTTGAACGAACGCCTATATGAAATGAATTTCCCAATAACATGAAGTAACATGTAACCGCTAATTGGAATATAAATCCGACTGGTGTAATCGAAGAAAAAGTGTTGTCTCACATTAAAGCAGTTCCACTCTTTCGAGTCACGAAAGAGTTCCTCCGTCATAATATTATTTTATTTTACGACACTTGTATTCGAAAATTCACATTTTTTATCTCAAAATTTTAATGACATGCAAAAAAATGTGCACTTTTTTTTTTTTCTGTGACAGGAAACAAAAATTCGAATAAAATGTAATTATTCTTGCTCTGTTTTTGCTTCATCCAAAATTTGTAATGTGCGAGTGTCAGCTTAAGCATTCCCCATTCCTGAGTCAGATTTTTTTTTAAACCAACTCTTTTTTACAATTTTATGTGCTATGATCTTCACGAACGGGTTTAGGAAAATATGGGAAATAAATTGAAAGACATTTATTAAATTATCTACAGAAATGAATTTCGCATAACAAAGTATTTTGTGTAACTTACAGAGGTAATAATTCGTCTCATTTAAAAACGTTTTTGTATTCTAAATCTGTTTACATATATTCAATAGAAATAACAACCAACGTAACAACCCAATGAATAAATACTTTGGTATTATAGAAGAATTTGAGATAAACAAAAGATAATTGTACATTTTAAGTATAAAGTTGCTATATTTAAAATACAATTTTTATATTTAATTCTTAGTAGTAGAATAATTTCTGCAAGATTCTTCCTTCAGTGTTGATCCAAAATAAATTTTTATAAGCGTCCATATTGTGAAAAGTCTTCTCATTACTAACTTGGTATGCTGCTAAAGAAGTAACTCTCTTTGCTACTGGTCATATTATTGATGAATACAATTAAATAATCTCCTTAACAATTAAGTTTAAAAATTTGGAAAAAAATATAAATTATTTTTATAAAATAATAGAAAGCTGTATTTTTAAACCAAGTACTGAATTTGATGCCACCTTTGCCGTAATCTAGTTGACGTTTTATGAATAATATGATCTCTATTAAAAATATTGCTACAGAACTAACGTTATTATAATTTACATTAACTGTAGAGTTCCAGTTCAGCATAGAATAATAAAGCTGAACTCGTCAGTATGATATGTTTAGGTGATATGGTTTATGGGGTGTTATGTGGTGTATAGGTGATATTGTATATGGGGTGTTATGTGGTATATAGGTGATATGGTATAAGGGTTGTTATGTTGTATATTATCATTTAAGTGGTTATAGTATTATTATCATATGTGTATTTTTTTTTTTGGTATCTCACTTGGATTATTTACATGGAAACATGGTTTCTTGGTCGAATCCAAATATGTGGCCTGAAGAGAATCTTCTTTTTCAAGTGGTGCAACCCTGCCAAGCAACTTCCGTTGACAACAGCAACGAAATATTTTAAATATCTGAAATTTTTCACAATACTTTTGAAACCTACGAAAATGAACCATTTAAAATATAAAAAAGAATTCTATAGATGCGAAAGTTATAGTCTTACAAATAATCACAAGCATATTCCTAAAACTAGTAAATTAAGAAAATTAATTCTTAGTTTTGTTTAGTTTTATAATGCAAAGATATGACATTTTTGTTCATTATAAATTCATATTGATACGTACAAATTCTCATTTTTTTTTTTCAAAATAAGATGGTGATTAATTGGTTATAGCAGGTTTACGCGAACAAAAAACAAACTTTTTAAAATATTTATTACAACTATGTGGCTTGTTTTAGTAGCAATTCCATTTTTCAGAAGAAGTTAATAGGTTTGCTTCGTTGTTGGCTTCATTGAAAAATATTGGTTTGAAGAATTGATTCGTTCTTTTGACAACAGACTCGTCTTTTGCAAGAAAAAATGATGAAAAACAGTGTCGAGACATAGATGATGACGCTTTGATTTTCGAGCGAATCTTCGCTTTCAGATGGTGCAACTCTCTCAAAAAACTTGCGATTACAACAGCAGCGAAAATTTTCATTGTCTGAAAATTTTCACAACACATTTTAAACCATTTACAATCTAAAACAGGAACATCATATTTATAATCTTACAAATAAATGCAAGAATATTCCTAAACCCAGTTAATAAAAAAAAATAAATTCTTAGTTTTGTTTAAACATATAATGAAGATATGATATATTTGTTCATTAAAAATTAATATTTATACATGCAAATTCATATTTTATTTTTCAAAATAATATGTTCATTAATTGGTTAGAGAAGGTTTCGCGAATAAAAAATAAACTACTTTAAATATTTATTACAACTAGTATTAGCAGCAGCTCCATTTTTCAGAAAAAGTTAAAGATTGGTTTGATTAGTTTTTGACTTGATTGAAATTGGTTCATTGATTCATTGGTTTGAATAATCGCGCCGTACCTTTGACAATAAATTTGTGTTTTTCCAGTGTAAATATGGAAAACATTGTTGAGTGGTAGACCAGGACGTTTTTATTTTTGAGCGCGTCTTTGCTTTCAGGTAGTGCAACCCTCTTAAGCAACTTGCGATGACAACCGCCAACCAATGCATCTATATGCAACTATCTGCATATTTTAAATATCTGAAATTTTTCACATTTGAAACAAATGAAGAAATACCATTTAAAATCTAAAACAGGAACTCCATAGCCATGATCTTACAAATAATTACAAGAATATTCCTAAAACCAGTTAATTAAGATAATTAATTGTTGGTTTTGTTTAATGCAGATATGATATATTTGTTCATTATAAATTCATATTTATACACGCAAATTCTCATATTTTTCAAAATAAAATGTTTATTACTTGGTCAGAGTAGGTTGCGCGAATTCAAAAACAAACTCTTTACATTTTTGTTAAAACTATGAGGCTCCTTTTAGCATCACTTCCATTCTTTAGAACAGGGGTCTCCAAACTTTTCAGCCTTAGAGCCATATTGTTTACTCCAGTAAGTACCAAGTTTTTAATTTTTCTTCCATTATCTATAATTTCTAGACTATTCCGTTCCTGGGGGATTTCCAGGATAAAAATCATATGTTTGATTCAGGATATATACATTCCAAACATCGATATACATACATATGCGATACTCTTTACCCCAACACAACTACCGAGGGTAACCGCGGGATGTTCACTAGTTTACAATGTTAGAGGGATTCATTTCAATTATTAGTTAGTTGTTATGCTTAAGCTAAATTTTCTGCGTATTCATTAAGCTGCGTGTCATTAAGCTTTTACCTAGCAAAGGCAATAAAACGGAGTTATTATCATTCTGTGTTTTTTATCCAACTTATTACAGCAACAATAAACTATTCGCTGTCGCGGGCCGGATTGATGACACTGGCGGGGCGGATTTGGCCGCGGGCCGTAGTTTTTAGACCCCGCTTTAGAAGAAGTAAAAGATTGGTTTATTCGTTGGTAGGCGTGATTGAAAAACATTGGTTTGAATAATTGAGTCGCCTTAATTGGCAATAAATCCGTCTTTTGCCAGAAAAAGGATGAAAAGCAGTATCGAGTGATAAATGATGACGCTTTGATTTTCGAGCGAATCTTCGCTTTCAGATGATACAACTCCCCCAACCAACTTACTATGATAACAGCAGCTAAAATTTTTAAATATCTGAAATTTTTCACAAAACATTTGAAAGAAACAGAGATAAACCATTTAAAATCTAAAACAGAAACTCCATAGTTACGAAAGTTATAATCTTAAAATAATTACAAGAATATTCCTAAAACCAGTTAATTAAAAACAATAATTTATTAGCTTTGTTTAAGCCTTTGAGCTCGAGGGCTCCGGAGCGGAGCCATTTAAAATTTGTCTTAAAGCTCGAGGGCCCCGCTACGGAAACAGTGCAAATAATTTTTAGTTTTTAACATAAGAACAAAAACAAATCGTAAAAATTATAATAATAATAATCTTTTCACTAAAATCGCTTCGAGTTGCTGGTAATACGAATGAAAAACATCCGAGTGCAAAGGGTTAAAAAATGTAATGGAGATGCTATATATTTGTACATTATAAATTCATATTTATATATGCAAATTCCAGTTTATTTTTTACAAAAATAAGAGATTGATTAATTGATTTGGACCGGTTTTTCGCGAATAAAAACAAAATTCTTTAAATGTTTATTAAAATTATGAGGCTCGTTTTAGCAACAACTCCTCTTTTTAAAAGACTGGTTTGATTCATTATTGGCTTGAGTGAAGAAACATTGGTTGGAATAATCGAGTCGTTTCTTTGATAATAAATTTGTCTTTTGCCAGAGTAATAGTGAATAACAGTGTTGATAGATAGATGATGACGCTTTGATTTTTGAGCGAATCTTCGCTTTGAGATGATGATCTCAAACAACTTGCGACGACAACAGCAGGGAAAATTTTAAATATCTGAAATTTTTTTCACAATACATTTGAAAAGAACGAAAATGAACCATTTAAAATTTAAAACAGGAACTCTATAGCTACAAAAGTTAAAATCTTAAAATAATTGCCAGAATATTCCTAAAACTAGTTAATTATGTTTAATCTTATAATGCAGATGTAATATATTTGTTCATTACAAATTCATATATATACAAGCAAATTCTCTTTTTATTTTTCAAAATAAGATGTTGATTAATTGGTTAAGACAGATTTCGCGAATAAAGGACAAACTTCTTTAAAATGTTTATTAAAGCAATGAGGCTCGTTTTATAGTAGTATTTTCATTTTTTAGAAGAAGATAAAGATTGGTTTGAAGAATCGAGTCGTTACTTTGATAATAAATTTGTTTTTACCGGTGTAATGATGAAAAACAGTGTCAAGTCATAGATGATGACGTTTTGAGCGAATCTTCGCGTTCAGGCGGTGCAGCCCACTCAAACAACCTGCGATGACGATAGCAGCGAAAGTTTTAAATATCTAAAATATTTCACTATATATTTGAAACCAATGAAAGTAAATCATTTAAAATCTTAAAACAGCTTAAAAAATTTTTATCATTTTAAATCATACAAATAATTACAAGAATATTCCTAAAACCAGTTAATTAAAAAAAATTGAATTCTCAGTATTGTTTAATCTTATAATGCAGATGTCATATATCCGTTCATTATAAATTCATATTTATACATTATACAAATTTATCATGCAAATTAAAAAATAATTTTTTTGTTTCAAAATAAGATTTTAATTAGTTGGTTATAACAGGTTTCATGAATAAAGAACAAACTTCCTTAAATAGTTATTAAAACCATAAAGCTCCTTTTAGCAGCACTTCCATTTTTGGAAGAAGTGAAAGATTGGCTTGATTCATTGTTGGTGTAATTGAAAAACATTGGTTTGACCAATTGGGTTGTTACTTTGAAAATAAATTCGTCCGTAATAGTTGTTGATGAAAAGCTATATCCAGAAATAGATGATGTTGCTTTGATTTGTTAATTAATTTTTTAATGGCATAAAAGTCTTTTATTTAAGCTAAAAACCTGTGTGATTTAGAACAAATGAAATGATAAATGGATTCATTTCAAGTCTAGTTAATTTGTGTGATGATTCAACTATTGTTTATGTTTCAATGGCTGTATAAGGATTACAGAAATTTTCCCGCTAAGAAAAAAATAAACAACTTTAAAGGTTTATAACACTATGAGGCTCGTTTTAACAGCACTTTCATTGATTAAAAGAAGTTAAATATTGGTTTGATTCTTTGTTGGCGTGATGGAAAATCATTGGTTTGAATAATCGAGTCGTTAAGATACAACGATTTCCACGCTATGTCACTCATTTGTTACTACAAATTACAGTTTTTATACCAAAAATAATTGCTGTCATTTTTAATGACCAGGTCTGTAGATCAAGAAACTAATGGACAGGGGAAAAAAATTCCTCTGCCTAATTACATAATTGTAAAGTTGTAAAAAAAATGGCATGTAACGGAGAAGTTCGATACTTAATTCCTGAATTAACATTCATCGCAGTAAAGTTTCACCATTTTTTTGTGTCCTTGTAGACCCAAAGTGGTCATCGGAATTCTACGTAAACAGACCTTATCTTCCGAAGGCCTTGAATCAAAACAATTTTTTGTTGCTGATTTTTTTGGAGTGTTTTTGTTTTTCCTGCAACGCAACGTGACGTCAGTTGCCCACTGGGAGAAAATTCGAATTCTTCTCAGAACATTTACTTGCTCGAGAACTCTCAGCGGTGAGGGAACCATGGCGTGTCCCTTCGCTACGGATAGGTGAGTGTTCTAAAATGATTCTATATTAAAGAGAATTATGATAGAAATTTTTTTTTTTCTCGTCGAGTCCTTTTTTTTAGTAATTATTAAGAAGTAAATATTTACTTTTATATATAAAGGTATAATTTGTTTTGAAAATGTTATATACTGAATACTACTTCCTCTATCTCATAATAATAATAACAATTGATAAATATAATTTGTCCCATAATAAATGTAGCAAAAGAAAACAGAACAATATAACTTAAATATATAACGCAATATTTATTATCAAAATAATACATTAATTTAAACAATAAATTAAAAAATATTACTCTTTAGTTTTTTTTGTGTGTGTGTGTATGTGTATTCAGAAAACTTTCATCAATGTGAATATAATCCTAAAAATTTCATAAATTTACCATCTGGAAGTACTTTTGAAGTTCTAAACGATCTTTTTTTATTCTTTTCTGTAAGGAATGGTTTGATGGTACTTGAAAATTGTTTTATGGATATTCTATTTTCAAAATTCGGAATAATGTACATTTTGGATCCTCAGTGTCGTGAGCTGCTCATTTTAGGTGCCTTTACTAAAAGACTGTGCTTCTTTACTGTGCCTTCGCTGAGATCTAAGAGATAATGTGTCTCAAATTTGTCTCCATAATCTTTCCATAGTTTTGTTTTTCAAGGAATAAATATTAGTATAAGATTCCCCCTGACAATTATTTCCGAAGTGAGTTTCCAAATTCTTGATAGGGTCATTCTGTTGCCCTTAATCCGTTTTGCAGTGAACGTATTTGTACTTTTCTGTAACAGTTCCGGTTTTTTTATGCATCAAGAACTGGATAAATGCAATTCGGTATTTGCTTGAAAACTGCCATCTTAATTTTACTTTTTGGGCTGATATTCAACTGAAATAAAACAACTGGTTTCAATCAGTTGAGGAAAATAGAAAAAATAATTAGTAATAAATAGATTAACATAAAAATTAAAAGATGTGTCAAAACAAATGACGCCATAAAACAATTATTTTGATTGAAGGCTTCGAAATCTTGGGCTAAACCGTACAGAAGCTGTAATAACTTGTTACTATTATAATGGAAGAGAGGGAATATTTTAATTACGTTAAAAGTTTTTAAAAAAAATTGACTTTCAATATGTTGCTTAAAGGACGATAGTGGTTCGGAATACACGTTTCAATTGTAAGTCCCGGTATAATTAGCCTGGAGTGTGCACAAAATGATCGTAGAGTGACAAACCAAACCAAACCTAAAGGCTGATAAGCCGATCATAAGCCTTCAGGAAGAAATAATGTCAAAAACTCAATTCGAAATATTGCATCACCGGAATGTTTACATGTTAAAGTAATCCCATGTGATATGAAGATACTTCACGATAAAATTTTGATTCTGTACCATCAAGGATTCTATAGAAGAATTCCCTTTCGAAGTGTATTTATAACTAATTATTTCTAAAATATTTTTAAGAAAAATAATCACTTGTAGGAATCACTGATTCTCCTTTCTTTTCCTTTTTTAAATAGATGAAATCATTATAATTGTTTTAGAAGAAGTTAAACATTCGCTTGTTCGAAAACATTGACTTGAATCTTCGAGTCGATCTTTTGATTAGATATTCGTCTTTTGTCAGAGATGATGAAAACGGTGTGGAGTGATAGATGATGACGCTTTGATATATTGAGCAATGTTTTAATGAAATAAAAGTCATTTTTTTTTTAAGGAAACAGACCATATTAGATAACTTTTACAATTTACAATAGTAAACAATACTCCAATACTCTGCTCATTTTCACCAACTTTGTATGAATTGTTTTAAAATTTTTATTTAATTTAGGTTTATAAATATTTTCTTTCTTGATGAATTAATTTTGACTGCCATCTTCCATAAGCGTTTAACATCAAATAATCTCTTATTAAACAAAAACAATTTCATGTATTGTATGTTAATTAAAACAATATCAATTCCATAAAGAAGTTAGTATCAGCATTACGTATAATGGGACCTGATGGCCGAGTGACTGACGCTTGGTGCCACAGATTTCTGGTCCAGCGGTGACATGAATCGTTGTATTGGTTCGGAATCCATTTTAAACTGTAGATTCCTGTCTAATATGGCTCTAGAGCATTTGAAATAGGGCTAACAACCCTACCCCATCAAAAGAAAGCATCTCCTTCCTCAAAATCTGCCAGTAGGTAGAAGGCCTTGGGCAGTTACGCCCATGAAGAAGATGAAGATTATATTATGTATAGTATAGTATCCGTATACTATACTATATATTTTGTATAGTGTAGTATTTTGATACTATACTATACATAATATACGCTTTCTGATTCTGATATATTATGTATAGTATAATATTCTGATACTATGCATAGTATATTGTAGTATGTAAAGTATCAGAACAATACTACGTCAAAATGGTCACTTTACATTGAAATACTTTATTTCTGTAAAATAAACAATTAACAATAAAAAATTTCCATTGCATATTTGTGCTGAAAACTTAAATAATACAGAAAAATATTTGCGTGTTAATTTATTCTGGAATATGTGACAACAACATGGAATGTTTACACATTTTTTATGTGCTGCTAAAATATTACGTCATTAACAAAGTGATTGAGAATAAAAGCATTTTGGATCGAATTTTTCAAAAACTTGGATCTCGCAGAAATATCCATTTTCTAAAACATGGGAGCTGAAAAATATGACCACAATTTTAAAGGATTGATATATATGACCACAAATTAAAACGATTAAATACAAAATCCCGGGATACATGATATTTGATCCAGTAATTCACTATTGAGCTATTTACTATTCAATATTGAGCATGGAAACTTGTGAATGAAAATTGTTCTTTTGTTTGTATATTTTTAAAAAGCTCGTGCTCAAACCAAATTATTTAACGTCTATCCGTTTCTCTTTCCACATATGTTGTTCCTCATGAACAGCTGAATCTACGTACATTGAAATAAATATCTGAAGTCGACGACTACTTTGCATTCGAGACTGCTCTCATGAATTTAGATTTTATTCTGAACGAAATTAAGATATTCTTCTTAAAAAGTTAAAATTCATCGACATACTTACAGACTATAAAGTGGTTTTAATTAAAGCCTTTTATGCTAAAATAGCGCAACATTTTATGGTAAAAGGGCTAAATATTTTACAGTGCCTTGTTCACGAGACATACTTATTAAGCTTCATTTAGATAAGCATTATAGTTTTGGAATTATTTCTCTTTTTCTAAATATGTATATTAAAAAATTGCTGCTTCTGAATGATAAACAATGATTATAAAATTTGCTCAAAGACCGAACAGCGGATCTTAGAGTTTATTAAAAATTCTCGCCACATAAGCGTGATCTTAAGTGAGATAAAAATTGTTAATGATGATTTTTTGGAATTCTGAGGTTTTGTGGAAACGCATAAAGATTTTCAATCATTTCCTTGATCACTCCTCAAAATGGAATATGAGTAAGGATATGTGTATCCGAAAATGTTCTTTCCACGGGGGGCCGTGTACATATTAAAATCTGTATGTATGTTTGTGTGTATGTGTTCCTGCGTGCGTGCATGCAAACATGTGTTTTTCCCACAAAAATGAAAATCGGCGAATGAATTCCCACGAAAAACTTCCTCTTCTTATTCGAAATTTTCCCACAAGAAATAAAGGGGAAATGATGAATGCATTCCCATGAAAAAAATACCTATTCTTATTATAATTTTCCCTCAAAAATAATGGAAAAATGACGAATGTGTTCCCATGAAAAAAAATTTCTATTCTTATTCGAAATTTTCCCACAAGAAATAAAGGGGAAATGATGAATCCATTCCCATGAAAAAATTTCTATTCTTATTCGAAATTTTCCCATAAGAAATAAAAGGGAAATGATGAATGCATTTCCATGAAAAAAAAAATTACTGTTCAAATTACTGTTCGAATTTTTCCCGCAAGAAATAAAGTGGAAAAGATGAATGCATTCCCATAAAAATTTCCATTCTTATTCGAATTTTGCCCACAAAAAATAAAAAGAGAAAATTACGAATGCGTTCCCATGAAAAAAATTCCTATTCTTATTCGAATTTTTACCAAAAGATATGAGAAAATGACTAATGGATTCCCATAAAAAAATTCATATTCTTATTCGCCTTTTTTCCACAAGAAAAAATGAAAATTTCTTTCCCATGAAAAATTCGTATTCTTATTCGAATTTTTCCCGCAGGAAATAAAGGGAAAATTACGAATGCATTCCCATGAAAAATTCCTATTTTTATTGGCATATCATGCATTCAATTAAAATAATTTAAACCCAGCTGAGTACTAAAATATCTAAATACAAAGTCAAATGAAATACATTGAAATGACCGTATTTAATTTTCTTTCTTCTGTCTCTTTGTTCTACTTGAACCTGATAATGGACCACCTGATATATGTCAGATTAAACTGCTTTTGACACCTCTTTAGGATAATTTGGAAATGAGGCATTGCTTGATCATTGTAGATTTATTAAGGTGTGTTTGGGTGGTGGTTCTCTTTTTGGTATCCCTCCATTTGAAAATATTTCTAAGCCCACAAATCGCATTCCAAATAAAATCCATAATAAAATATACTAGCACTTTGGAAAATATTTCTAAGCCCACAAATCGCATTCCAAATAAAATCCATAATAAAATATACTAGCTCTTTGGAAAATATTTCTAAGCCCACAAATCGCATTCCAAATAAAATCCATAATAAAATATACTAGCACTTTGGAAAATATTTCTAAGCCTACAAATCGCATTCCAAATAAAATCCATAATAAAATATACTAGCACTTTGGAAAATATTTCTAAGCCTACAAATCGCATTCCAAATAAAATCCATAATAAAATATACTAGCACTTTGGAAAATATTTCTAAGCCTACAAATCGCATTCCAAATAAAATCCATAATAAAATATACTAGCACTTTGGAAAATATTTCTAAGCCCACAAATCGCATTCCAAATAAAATCCATAATAAAATATACTAGCTCTTTGGAAAATATTTCTAAGCCCACAAATCGCATTCCAAATAAAATCCATAATAAAATATACTAGCACTTTGGAAAATATTTCTAAGCCTACAAATCGCATTCCAAATAAAATCCATAATAAAATATACTAGCACTTTGGAAAATATTTCTAAGCCTACAAATCGCATTCCAAATAAAATCCATAATAAAATATACTAGCACTTTGGAAAATATTTCTAAGCCTACAAATCGCATTCCAAATAAAATCTATAATAAAATTTACTCACACTAGTTCCAAAATTCAACATTTCATTAAGGTTACAAAGTTGCTTTGGACGATATTGAAAATACCACAAATCCAAGCCAACCAGTCAATGGACTGCAGACTCCCAGTATGTTGTATGGAGAAGCCTACAAATAGATACAGTTTATGTTAAATACAATAATTTGAGATTTATTTATTACATATTGGAAGTTAATAACCGTAAGAATAAAATAGATAAATCCAAAAAAAATGAACAACAATGAAAGTATTAACTATGTATTTGTGAAATAGATTTAAGAATTACAAAGCTATTTTGTAATCTAAAATACCTTTCCAGAATAATAAAATATCAATATAAATATTCATTGGAAAAATGCATCGGTCTAAAAATACATATGCCAAAAAAAAAATAAAATAGACTTACTAAAAATTTAATTTTTTTTTTGCATATAATCTTTCATTATAAACTAATCGAGTAATTAATAAATGATTAATTGAAAAAAAAAATCAATTAAAAAGATAAATCAATGTAACATTATTTTAAAAGATCCCAGTATGTTGAATGGAAATACACTAAAAGTGAAAATGAGTTTTTTAAGAAAAAAAATTTAAAATTTACAATTTTTTTATTATTATTTCAAGTTAATAACCGTAAAAATTCAATAAAATAGAAAAATTTAAAAAATGAAAAAGAAATGAGAAGTATTAAAAATGTATTTATAATCGAAATAGATATGAATTACCCACAAAATGTAGAATTTAATGTAAGAACAAAATGCATAGTAGTAATATTAAAAAATAAAAAAAACCTGTAGAATTCCAAATGATTTTCTTTTCTTGAAAAATTACATTTTCACTTCAAAAATAAAATAGAAAGTCTTTAAAAAAATTTAATGTTTTTTCATATAATTATTTTTTATAAAAAGCACTTAATAATTAATAAATGATTAATTGAAAAAAAAAAATCAATTAAAAAGATAAATCAATGTAACATTATTTTAAAAACAATCTTGAAAGCAAAGACTAAATGTTTTTTTTCTTGAAAAATGACTTTCTTTTTTTAAAAAAAAAATATGTTTAAAATTTAAATTTTTTATTATTATCTTTTAAAAGGTAATAGATCTTTTAAAAATAATTTTCAATTCAATTAGAAACCATTTTTTGCAGATGCCCGAAAATTAAAAAGAAAACAAATTTTAAAAATATATTTATAATCGAAAGGCTGATATGCATGTTACCCACAAAATGTAAAATTTAATGTAAGAACAAACTGCATAGTAGCAATCTTATTTTAAAAAATAAAAATAAAAATAAATAAGAAACTGTAGAATTCCAACTGTTTTTCTTTTCTTTAAAAATCTCAGTTTCAGTTTTTAAAAAAAGTATCTTTGCTTTGACCAGACGATTTAATTACGAATTTTTAAAATAATTTTTCTTCTAAATTAATTTTTATTAAATTACTTAATATTTACTCAAAACAAACTAATAAAATATATTTATAATCGGATGGACTTATATGCAGGATACTCACAAAATTTAGAATTTACTGTAAGAACAAAATGCATAACAGCAATCGTCAAAAATAAAAAATGAACTGTAGAATTTCAAATGATTTTCTTTGCTTGAAAAATTTCATTTGCTCTTTTTTAAAAAAAAGTATCTTTGCTTTGACCAGACGATCTTGTACTCTTGACGACTCTTTTCTTTTGAATTAATTTTTAATAAATTAATTAATAATTACTCAAAACAAATTTTAAAAAATATATTTTTAATTAGATAGGCTTATATGCAGGTTAACTACAAAATGTAAAATTTAATGTAAGAACAAAACGCATAGTAGCAATCTTAAATAATGAAAAAAATGTAGAATTCCAATTGTTTTTCTTTTCTTGAAAGATATCATTTTCACTTTTAAAAGTGTCTTTGCTTTTTCAAACGATCCTTTAAAATAATTTTTCTTCTGATTTTTTTTATTAAATTACTTAATAATTACTCAAAACAAATTTAAAAAATATATTTATAATCGGATGGGCCGATATGCAGGTTACCCATAAAATTTAGAAACAACTGTAGAATTCCAAATGATTTTCATTTCTTGAAAAATCTCATTTTCACTTTAAAAAGTATCTTTACTTTGACTAGACGCTCACACTCTTCCTATATATATCTTGTTCAAATTTTCAATTGTTAATAAAATACTTTTTATTCATCCACTCAAATTCAAATAGATTTTTTTTTAACTTGTAGTGGATGGCACTTGATGTTAATGCAATTTTTCAAATATTAATTCAGCAATTAAATTTAATTACTTAATTTTTAGCTTTTTTTTTAGATTTAAGTTGCATATATCTATCTATCTGCATATATCTGTTGCATATATCTTACAAATAATTTTCATTCATTTTTTAAGTTTATCTGGTGCCATCTATTGGTAGATGGCCCCAGATAAAAAAAAAATGAATGATATTTTAAAGAAATTTTTCTGCAAAAAAAAGTAAAAAAAAGAAGGAATAGACTTCAAAAAATTTGTTTTTTATATTACTTGTTTTTCTTCTGAATTATTTTTTATTAAATTACTTAATAATTACTTGAAACACACTAAAAATATATTTATAATCGGATGGGCTGATATGCAGGTTACTCACAAAATTTAGAATTTAATGTATGAACAAAATGCATAACAATAATCTTCAAAAATAAAAAAAATAACTGTAGAATTCCAAAGATTTTCTTTTCTTAAAAAGTCTCATTTTCACTTTCAAAAATATCTTTGCTTTGACCAGACGATCTTTTAAACTAATTTTACATTAATTTTTCTTTCGAATTAATTTTTTATTAATTATTCAAAACAATTAAAAATATATATATTTATAATCACATGGGCTGATATGCAGGTTACCCATAAAATTTAGAATTTAATGTAAGAACAAGATGCATAGTAGCAAACTTAAAAAATAAAAAAATGAACTATAGAATTCCAAATGATTTTCTTTTCTTGAAAAGTTTCATTTTCACTTTTTAAGAAAATTATCTTTACTTTGACCAGAAGATCTTTTAAAATAATTTTACATTAATTTTTTTCTATTGAATTGCTTTTTTTATTAAATTGCTTAACATTTACTCAATTATTTTGTAAATAAATATTATGTATTAAAAACCTCGTCAAAAGAAAGTTAAAAAAAAAAAATAAATAAAAAATAAAAACCCTCTTAAAAAGAAATTAAAAGAAAAATTACAGATTTCAGTGAAAATATCCAAAATTAAAAGTGATCAAGGACACGAAGATCCGCTTCGCAAAACAACATCCATATATTTTGAGAGTAAAAAAATTACGTAAATCCTGTTAAATATAAACTATTTATAGTGAAGCAATTACGTGACTTAATTTAGAAATATTTACATGACTTACCGCTGACAATGTCAAAAAAATTTTCTAAAAATATCGCCAACAGGAAAAATTCATGTTCTGTTAATCAAGATAACATGTAAATTAGAGCTGAATTCATCATTACAAGCAAATTTACATTACCTGGTAATTAATTTTAAAATTTTTTTTTGTATTATTGATCAAAACAAAAAAATTTGTGTCTATTTGTAGAAAACTGTGGCAAAACCACTCTTGAAGGCGTGGAATTTTTGCTATTTACAGCAAGAATATTTAAAAAAAAAACCCAATGCCGTTTACTCAGGTCTGAAGGCGAGCCACCACAGTCGGCTATTTTTAATTATTTATTCTGTACGCAGCACAAATTAATTAGTTACTGAATTTTTATTATTTTATTTAAATGCATGATTATGTAATGTAACTTATATAAAGTTAAGCGTTCGATTTAAGTATTTTTAACAGTCTTTAATGTCTTATTTTATGCAAAAATTTCAAATTTTTCTTCAAAAAAATTTCAAACCATACTATCTTGATTATGAAATAAATTTATTGGTTCTTTTATATTTTAATATATATTTAAAAATGAATGCAATTTGTATGCAATTGCGGTATAGTGTGGATATCACATCAAGGAGAATCATAAAATTCAATTGAAAATATCTTTGGAAAGATCGAGGAATAAATTCAAAATAGTTTTCTAAAATTGGATAGAGTATTTTTGTAAAATATTTCTGAAAAATATCTTTGGAAAGATCGAGGAATAAATTCAAAATAGTTTTCTAAAATTGGATAGTGTATTTTTTGTAAAATATCGTTTCTGAAAAATGTCTGCAAAATTCCAGGAATAAGTTTAAAGTATTTTTTTTTTTTTTAAATTGGATACAGTATTTTTGGTTATTACTTAATATTCATTCTTTTCAAAGTTTTCTATTAATACTATTTTAAAGTTATTATTTAAAAACTGTGAAAAATGTTTTGAGGTTTAAATTTGAAATTTACCAAAAACATCATTTAACACTGCCTTAAAAAATCAATAATTTTATTTTCCGCACATTTCTTACTTATTTTTATTGAAATTTCGGAATTTTTTTAAATTCAAAAATCTAAAATAAATAAATACATTCCATGCTTTCAGTATGCTTCGTACGAGGAAAGCATACTCCTAAATTCTATCTACGTACGAATAAGGAAAAATACAAGGGCATTTGTAATTTACACAAAACGCTTACTAATTAATTAATTGATTATTCTTGGTTATTTCGGGATTTCTTTTATTAATTAATTACTGACATCTTGTTTCATCTGATTAATGTTGGTTGTTCAATAAACATTTTAATTATTATGTATATTTAGAACAAAATCATAAGAACTGGTAAAAAGGAAAGAAAAGCACAATTTAATCTACATACCAAATGCTAGGTAATGATTTTTATTTGTCTACAATTTAAGCCTATCCAACACAAGTAATATAAAAAAAAAACTTTTTTTTATTCAATTCCTACTTTTTTTCACTTTGTTGCAGAAAGTCCTTTATAAATAATTTTCATTCATTTTCTGAAGTTTATCTGGCGCCATCTATTGGTAAATATATGCAACTTAAATCTAAAATAAAACTAAAATTAATTAATTAAATTTAATGAATGAATTAATATTTGAAAAGACTGTATTAACGTCAAGTGTCATCTACTACAAGTTCAAAAAATGTATTTGAACTTGAGTGGATGAATAAAAAGTATTTTATGAGCGATTGAACATTTGAACAAGATATATATAGGGAGAGTGTGAGCTAATAGAAGAAATTGAAAAAGAGGTACGAAAGATTCCAAATGTGCAAAATCTGCAGCAACGATAGTAAAAGATTGGAGCAAATTGGCCAAACACAAACAAAAAAAAATCACAAATAATCAAAGAGGAAAAAAAAATTCTCAAAAAAGAATGAATGTATTTATCATGAATACCATGTATATGATCCATGCTATTTCTGCATGCTAGATGAATACATCCAAGACAAAGCATATCTAGCGAAGTATTTCGATAACATGGATGTATAGATTTTCTTCCACACAATGGGGAGGAATAGGTAGTAGGCATCAACACATGTCTATTCGGCAGTAAAGTTGATCATGTATAATACTGATATCTTGGACATTTGTTTCTCACCTTATTTTTGTATGGTTGCAATATATAATATAGTTGCTTATTATAATTTGCAATACTTGCAGCTTGACCAATTGCTGAATTGCGTGAAGCCGGCTTCTGCCATCTACGGAAATGAACTGGTGCACGATGAACATCTATTTATTGTTACTCATCAAGGTAAGAGAATCCTTTTGCTCATCCAAGGTCTGAAAAGTAGTTTCGCATTAGGTGTTTATTATTAGGTAACGGTTGAAATTATGTGGATTGACATAATGTTAAATGCGGCTCAGCACGAAAAGTTTTTTTTTTAGGGCGAGGAGGAATTAAAAATGCAAAATAGAAATTATCCATTACTATTATTTAAATTTTGTTTACTTTTTTTTATTTATTTTCCGTAAAAAAATTATATAGTAAAAATGGTTTAAAAGTTATTTATTTAAAGTATTTTAATTGTTTAGCGAAAACGTTAGTAAATAATCTACAGTCTAAAATATTGAACCTGACTAATAAGTAATGATGTTATGGTAAAATAATCCTCGAATTTTTTATGCAAATATTTTTTCCTTTAAAATGAATGAACTTGTCAAGAATTTTTAATCATGAATACATTTTCAGTGCAACGTATATAATACAATATCATAGAAATATTACAGAAAAAAATAGCCTGATGTTTTACAAATATTTAAAGACTAATTCACAATGAAATGTGAACGTTTAAAGATAGTTTTTTTTTTTTTTTTTTGGAAGGAAGGAGAGTCTCTAGACCGTTCGGCAATGGGCAAAATGTTTTATATTTTATGATACTTATATGAGATATATCAACACAAAATCCTAGTAGTAGTTTTTGTAGTTTAAAAGTTTTGTAGTTTTAACACTGGCTTAAAAAATCAATAATTTTATTTTCCGCACTTTTCTTACTTATTTTTGATTGAAATTTCGGAATTTTTATTAAATTCGAAAATCTAAAATAAATAAATAAATCCCACGCTTTCAGTGTGCTTCGTACGTGTATAGCATACTCCTAAGAAGAAGGAAAAAATACAAGGGCGTTTTTAATTTACACAGAACGCTTACTAATTAATTAATGGATTATTCTGGTTATTTCGGGATTTTCTTTTATTAATTAATTACTGATATCTTGTTTTTCATCTGATTAATGATGGTAGTTCAATAAACATTTTAATTATTATGCATATTTAGAACAAAATCACAGGAGCTGGTAAAAGGGAATGAAAAAACACAGTTTAATCTGCATACCAAATGTATATAATGACTTTCGTTATGTAAGGACTTTTAATTTTGTACAACCCAATCCCTATAAAAAGAGATAAGAAAGATTCCAATAATTTGCAAATCCTAGTAGTAGTTTTGTAATTTAAAAAGCGGCTTCATTCACGTTTTATTATTATTCATTTATTCATTTTATCAAATAACGTAAGGTTTGTGAAATTAAATGACAGTTCCATAAATAAGTGACACCATCACTTTCCCGAAAGAGAAATATTTTCCTTAAAAATCCTCGTCATTAATTTTAACCTGGTTTGGAAAATATCCGCAGCTAGTTCGACAACAACAAAAAAAATAGCGGAAAATGCATAAAAAAAAAACGGTTTAGTTTTTTTTTTTTTTTGTTTTTTTTTTTTTAATGCAACACTATTTTTCATGCGTTGTGTTGTTGCAACACAACAGCTTAAAAATCCCACCACTAGGAATTTCCTGACTATGTATTTATTTCTCTTTTAATCTATTAAAAGGATACCTTTTAATACCCTTTGGTATCCTTTTTACTCCTACTAAAAATAGATACTAAAGGGTTACACTATTTCGAAATAATATTCAATCTAAAATGTAAATTTAAATATTATTTTGAAATACAGTAACCCTTTAGTATCCTTTTTAATACAATAACAATGATACTGGAACTTTTTTTATATGAATCATCAAATAGCGAAAATTTTTCTAAACTTTATAAACAAAAAGGTTAATACACTATTTTTTATTACACAATATTAGATAACTGTCAAATTTTTTTTTTTAACCATCATAATATAGTTTTAAAAACTAATTTCTGTATTTGTCACAATAATAATAACTAATAAGTCAGGTTAATTCTTTTGAATAAAAACAAACAGCTTAAAATCCCACCGCTATGAATTTCCTGGCTAAGTATTTTTTCTTTTTCATTTTAATTTTTAAATATTATTTCGAAATAGAGTAACCCTTTAGTGTCCTTTTAATACAGTGACAATGATGACGGAATTTTCTTCTTAAGACTCATTAAATAGTGAAAATTCTTTATCACAAAAAGTAAGTACGCTATTTTTAATAATACAGTATTAGATAATGGACAAAAAATTTTTTAACCATCATAATCAAATTTTTAAAGACTAATTTCTGTATTTGTCACAACAATAATAACTAATAAATCAGATTAATTTACTAAAAATCTATTATAAGTGACAATAAAATGACAGTGATATTTTTTTTGTGATACCGTTCATGAAAAGGAAAGTAATCCTTTTGAATAAAAAGCAAGTGAAATTTTGCATTGTTGCATTGAAAGTACATGATCATCACCTCACAGAATGTAATAACTCTTCTTAACGCAAACTTTATTCAGAATTCCCTTTACTTTCAAACCTTTTTGTGCAATGGCTGTACGAAATATTATCATGTTTTTGAAAGCGGATTGGGAACTTCTATGTCAGCATGACGCAGTTCAATTGGAAGGACGATGTGTGCTGAGTTAGTATTAGCATTATTGTAAAAGCTGTGCTCGTAATGCAATGAACATAATTGTATTATAATTAATTAATTAATTCTGTAACAAAATAGATTAAAATCCCACCACTAAGAATTTACTAGCTCAAAGTATTTATCTTTGTCATTTTGGCAACCAAAAATAAATGGAATCTCACAAATAACAATGATGCTATAATACTTTTCATAAGATTCATCAGATAGTGAAAATTCTTCTAAAATTTATCACAAAAACTTAGTACACTATTTTTTATTATACAGTAATTAATAACCAACGAAATTTTTTATCCATTATGTATTTGTCACAATAATAAAATAAAGTGATCCTTTTGAATAAAAACGAGTCCCACATAAAAATAGCATTTTCTTCAAAAATCTTTAACACAAACATTTTCAGCATTCTTCTTATCTTCAAACTCTTTGTGCAATGTCCAATGACAGTGGATGTTCGAAATGTTCTTGGTCATGCTTGTGAAAGCGGATTGGGAACTTCTATGTCGAGTTGATGCAGCTCTATTATAAGAACTCACAGTGATGAGTCAGTTTAAGCAATATTGCTGTAAGATCAGTAAAAGCATTGTACGTAATGAAACGAAATTCTGCAACAAAATAACTTAAAGTCCCCTTGCTAGGTATTTCCGGGCTCAAAGTATTTCTTTTTTCATTCTGCAACCAAAAAGTTAAACGGAATCTCACAAATGACAATGATGCTAGAATTTTATTCATCAGATTCAACCAATAGTGAAAATTCTTCTAAAATTGATCAAGAAAAATTAATACACTATTTTTTTATTATACAGTAATAAATAACGGACAAATCCTTTTAGCCGTAAAAAATAATATAGTTTAATATAATATAGTAATAATAATATATAATATATATATATATATATATATATTATATTATACATAATATATAATAACATAATAATTATATAGTATAATATATATAGTAATAATATGGTAAATAATATAGTTTTAATGACTAATTTCTGTATTTGTCACATTAATAATAACAAATTAGTCAGTTAATTTCCTACAAGTCGATTATAAATGACAATAAAATGACAGTGATATGCTTTTTTGTGATACCTTTCTTGAAAAAGAAGATAATCCTTTTGAATAAAAAAAAACCAAGCGCAATTTTGCAAAAGGCGAAACCTAGAAAATTTCATGTTTCTGGAATTTTGTATTATAAAAAATAAATTGTATTATACTAAAACTTTCATACATATCTTTTTTCTCATACTTAAATAATCTTTTTCTTTCTCCATACTTCAACCCCCCGTACCAAGAGCTCCCTAGTACCTAGTACTCCACACTTCAACCCCCTGTACCAAGAGCTCCCTAGTACCTAGTACTCCACACTTCAACCCCCTGTACCAAGAGCTCCCTAGTACCTAGTACTCCACACATACAATTCGTTAATATTTACACACATTTAAGTAAAAAAAAAAAAAAAAAGATATTTTGAGCTCTGTGGAAGGAGTCAACTGTTCAACGGGAATACGTAAGGGGTGCAAGATTGCGCAAAATACTCGATCTTCGAGGTAAGAGTCTATAGGCAAACTGACCTTTTTTTCTTAAGCGCCAACAGGGGCTGTTCTTATCAGCATGTCCGAGAACAAATGGTTGAAATATT
This sequence comes from Caerostris extrusa, assembly GCA_021605095.1. NCBI lineage: Eukaryota > Metazoa > Arthropoda > Arachnida > Araneae > Araneidae > Caerostris > Caerostris extrusa. Next base: position 56,207 of record BPLR01019847.1, read on the forward strand.
TTTTTCTTCTTTATAATGCAGCTGGCAAGGACTTAGACAGCTTGGTCTTGGATGCCTTAAGGCAAGCGCTGCACAGACGTTACTCACTTTGCATTACCCAGGGGCGCGTGGAACTTGAAGATAAGCCACGGACGCGGAGTAGCAATGCCCCCGCAACGTTTTACGATCTTATTAGACCAGGACCTACGGTTTAAATCCGAACCACTACAAACATCCATGGCACCGCCGGGACTCGAACCCGAAACCTGTGGTACCGAGGGCCAGATCGCTAGCCACTCGCATTCAGGCCCCAATGGTTGCAATATGATAAGGAGCATTTTCTCGTATGATAATGAGCTTTACCACGACTTGAAATGATTCGTCAAAAAAAAAGTTTTTAAACTGCTAGTGAAAATTATAGTCTGTAATTGGCATTCATCTAAAGTAATAGTGGATAGTTTAAAATTTTAATTGTATGTTACCCCCATTATTATTATATCATTTTGTTTGTTTACACTCGTGCTGTCGAAAGACCATCCCTGATTAAAGGGAGATACACATATCCATAATTATGACTGAGTATTTCATGTATGTCTCATACAATATTATTTTTAAGAAAAAAAAAAAAAAAAAAAAATTTTCGTAAAATAGCATTCATCTTAACAAAAAAAGGAGACAGTGATGTTTTTTTAATAATTTAGACAAATTTAATATTTTGTAATTTTGCTCTAAAAAGGTTAAAATATTCATTTAGAGATGAGTTATTAGCATTGAAATAAGCCTTTGTATATCTTGTATGACAATGATTTATATGACTTAATTGTTTCGAAAAATGAAAATGTTGTAAAATAGAAACATTTTTTTATTTGTTGCAGCATATGAATTGTGGTTCAAGCAAATTATCTTTGAACTGAAATCAGTCAAGAGCCTGTTTTCTAGCGAAGTAAGTGAACTCTTCATTCGCTTATGATAAACAGCTGCAGTAAACAAATTGCTCGTTAATAAACAATATATGATTTGCTTCTATTTTTGCTTTATTTTCACATGAAATATAAAATATGTTTGTTATTATATCATTCAAATGAATAGAAATGAATCTTGCGCATTTTTAAAAATAGCTTCAGGTGAGATTTGAATTAGGAATTAATAATGCCATGTAAGAATCTGAAAAAAAGCATTAATTAATAGAAAATGAAAGTTAAGTAAGAAATACGAGAATCAAATCAATTTAGTGACTTGCATGAAGTTTGCATTGCTCATGAGTGTTGTAGATTGCATTGATTTTAAAAATCTTTCACATTTATCACCAAATATTTTGTTGTCATTACAGCCTCTTCATTAGATTTACTCTATTGCCGCAGACGTCATTCATTTTTTTATGTTTAATTCAAAAAATGTATTTTCATTCTATCATATTGCTGAAGCATTGGGTCAAATGGCATCTTTCTCAGACAAATCATTTTAAATATATCTGATGTATCAAAATGGCTAAACTCTACTACTTGAATGTTTTAGATCACTTATTCTCAATTTCGAAGTACATTACATACCTGCAGAATTTTCTTTGGGCCCTGAAGGTTCATCGTGTTGGAATAATCTAAATGGATGTCTTCTTGAAAGACATTCGAAGGACAAGTATGACAAGTTTGGAATGTTCAAACCATCCATGGACAGAAAAGAAAAATTTTTTTGGTGGAAACGCATGAGAAGCACTGCATGTTCTAACAATTGACAGAAAAGGATGTCATTTCGGAAGACAAGTTTCAGCATGTTTAGCAATCTGCCTACAAAAAAGGATGTCGTCTTAGAGGGCATTTGGTGGACAAGTATGTCAAACTTGGCATGCTCGAACAATCCCCCGATAGAAAAGGATGTCTTTTTTGGAGGACATTCATGACAAGCATCGTATATTCGAATAATCCACTGATAGAAAAGGCTATCTTCTTGGTAGACATTTGAAGGACAAGCATACAAACTTCGAACAAACCACTATTAGAAAAGGGTGTCTTGAAGGAAATTGCTCTTTTTGGAGGAAACCAGTAAAAATATTTATGTATGGGAGGAAACCAGTACAACTTCTCGACATAATTGCCGATGCAAAATGTTTACTAACGTTGTCACAATTATTACTGAATTTACCTCATTCTTGAAAATATTGTCTGCAATGGACGCTGCAAGCGCATTTAAATCAGAACCCTTCTTCACACTAGCAATGCGTATCACCACAATTCGGCTGTAGTATCATTTGGATCCTAACTCTCGCACTTCTACAACTGCATATGAATTTTATTAATGAATGACCTTAAGTAACTCTTTTTCCTTTTTTTCTGAAATAATAATATTTTCTGAGTAATTGAAATTTCTAATATCCGGCTCGTAGGTTTATTTGCCAGAAGATCTCACAGGACTTTCTGCAAACATAAGCTTCCCAGGAGTCCATGCGTTTTTGCACTCGCATAGACATAAAATAAAAGGAAAGATTCTAACTAATAATAATTAAATATCCTAACAAACAATAAAGATTCTAACTAATTCATAACTGCACCACTAAAGTAGAAGAAGAAATAATGGCAGGTGGTCAAAGCAGAATATCGAAATTCCCAATGCATATGTTCATGGGGTCAATACCACTTATTAAATTCAGTCGTTTGATTCCTTACATATTTATCAGAAAATTTAATAGCAATACAAAAAATCCTGATTCAGGTTTTTCTCTTTTAGGCGATTGACGAAAACAGGATGTTGCGCATCACTTCCAGACTCAACAGAATAGTTGTCATATGGAAAGTAAGACTGGTATTCTGTTCTTCTTTAATGCTTTTTTTTGTTTTACTTTACCCACCCTCTGATGTAGGTGAACAACAAAGTTTTTAACATTTTAATGGAATGCATTTACAGGATGATTCAATGATCATGGGGTGAATTTTGAAATGTTTGAGTACAACCTATCAAAACAAATCTTGCCACAAAAGGATCAATTAAGATATTTTGGTATCTTAATTGATCCTTTTGTGCAAGAAAATAAAAACATCCTTTCTTGTATAGGAATGTACAAGATTGTTTTGTTCAATTCGGAAGCTTTGCGTTGAAAAACAGACATAAAAAAGAGGTATGAAAACTAAATCATTGTTTATTCACAACATTGCAAATCAAATTGCATCATTGCAAATCACTTCTTTGATTCAATGTTTACAATAAATGCTCAAGATTTCGTCCACAATTTTGGTATCTTATATGATTACATGATTTATTTGGTATCTTAATTGATCCTTTTGACGCAGGAAAATAAAAAAATGTTTTACTTTATTTTTAACTTTTTTTTGTATTTTTTACTATCGGATTGAAAGAGAAAGTAATGTAGGATTTAAATAGACAATTTTGAAAGGTAAAAAAAAATATCTAGTCTTTCACATATTTAATCATATTATATTCTCTATCATCTTTCGGGAAAGTTTTTGATTCCGTCTTGGAAGAACTTTTTGATTTTGTAGCAAAATAATCATTTAGGGAATTCAGTCAACGTCTTGTTGCTGAAATTTTTGCCATCAAGAAAATGCTGTAGAATCCTAAATATATAAACATGGGCTTTGTCTAGACAACATGGATGAGACCTAAATTCCTAAAGCTTCTGTTGAATCATTTTTGCTGTGTGAGGCCGTTCTTTATCTTCTTGAAGAATCACATCTCGTCTATTGGATAATGCCGGTCGTTTAGTTGGTACAGCCCGCTTTAAATTCTATGATTGTCAACAGTAGATGTCTGAGATGATATAGTTGCTGTGAAGCAGCTCAAGATAAATCACCCCTTCCATGTCCCCCCAAAATGCAAAGCAAAATTTTCTTAATCCTCGTCCTTTGACTAAAGTACTACTTTGTTAAAAAAGTAAGACCAATTTTCAATTTAAAAGCCCGGGGCTTATGAATTTCATTTTTAGGTTGCTGGCACTATTGACATCTGTGTGAAATTTCACGTCAAGATATTCAAATGAGATGACTTTATGAGACTCTGAAACTGATTCCGGCGATTTTCAAAGAATTAATTGAGCAAAGAATTTGCATTCAATTTTGTTTGCGAAAACTCATAGAATGTTGTAGACGGCATTCGGTGAGCATTCCTATATTGGAAAGAAATGTTTACAAGTGGTATAAACAGAGAAAGCGAAGAACGCGTCGAAGACGAAGAGCCTTCTGGTCGACAGTAAACCACAACCGATGAAACTCACGTACAAAAATTAAAAGATTTGGTGCTTGCAAACAGTCGATTTACAATTAGGGACCTTGCCGTTGATTTTGGAATTTCAAAAGGATCGGTCAATTTCATTTTGGGCCTCAAACGCGTCAAATCTCGATTGGTATCGTAAACACTGAATGCGGCAGCTCACACTGCATTGATTCTTCGTGACATTTTCGCCAAAAATGAAACCCATATCGTTCCACAACCACTATATTCACACCGTGCGTTTTTCGTGCTATTCCCCTAAACTCAAAAGACCACTCCGGAGACACCGTTTTGAGTCGATTGAAGAGATTCAACGTGAATCGCCGAGCGCTTTAAAGACCAACCCTGCCGATGACTTTTTAGCATGCATTGAGGATTGGAAAAAAAGTTGCCATAAGTGTATTGTGTCCAGAGCGGATTACTTTGAAGGCGACGAAATAAATCTTGGAAGAATAAAGAGTTTTTGAAAAAAAAAAAAAAATTGGTCTTACTTTATGAACACAGTTGTATCCACTTTTCAACTCTATATGGTTTAGAAAGTAATCATAAATTAACCATAATTTATGGTTATTATGTTAATTTATGATTACTATGGTTAATTTATGATTACTATTTTCTTTTTCTTTTTTTTTTTTATCTCTTATTTTGTTTATTTTTTTCTCTTTATTTATCAATTATTATTTCTTGTGACTAGTGATGTGCAAACATTAGACTTAAATTTATGTGGAGCCCAAACGATCGAGAAACATTTTCTACAATTTTTAGGTCCTCCACTAAAAGGGGGCTGAAATGTTCATAGGCTGACACATAGATGGAGCTACTAGTATGAAATACATATGGATTTTAGTTAGCTCTAACCTTCAAAATGACACGTGTAAAAATTTGACAGCTGTTGCACTATTAGTATGGGAGTTATAACATTTTTAGTGAAGCAACTTTTGTTAGTTTGAAAAATGGATAAAAGGAATTTCGTGTTTTTAATAAAGCATTGCTTTTTTGGCAAAAAAAAAAATACTATTCAAGCCAAGGCTTGGCTTGATAACATTATTCGGACTTTGCACCAGGAAAATCAACCGTAGAGAAGTGGTTTGCTAAATTTAAACGAGGCGAAATGAGCACCGAGGATGATGCACGCAGTGGACGCCCCAAAGAGGCTGTTACCGACAAAAACGTCAAAAAGTCCACAAAATAATTTCTGATAACCGTAAAGTGAAGTTGATTGAGATAACTGAGACCCTAAAGATATCAAAGGAATGTGTTGGACATATCGTGAATGAATATTTGGATATGCGAAAGCTCTGTTCAAAGTGGTGCTGCGCGAGCTCACAATCGACCAAAAACAACAACGAATTGATGATTCTAAGCAATGTTTGGAGCTGTTTAATCGTAATAAACCCGAATTTTTGCTTCGATATGTGACAATGGACGAAACATGGCTCCATCATTTCACACCGGAGTCAATCGACAGTCAGCCGAGTGGACTGCACGTGATGAACACTAAAACTGCTATAACTTCACTAAAAATGCTATAACTCACATACTAATAGTACAACAGCTGTCAAATTTATACACGTGTCTTTTGAAGGTTAGGGCTAACTAAAAAATCATATGGATTTAATACTAGTAGTTCCATCTATGTGTCAGCCTATGAACTTTTCAGTCCACCTGTTATATTCAAATACTTCAACTTAAAAATTAAACAGTTTTTTTTTTTTTTTTTTTTTTTTTTTTTTGCATAATTTGCAAATCCAATTCATCAGTGAATACTTATCTCAATCAGAAGAGGATGTTCTTTAATTTACTAATGTGATTGTATGATATTGTGAGTTTTATTTGTATATTATCAGCTTATTATAAATTTTAAATTAATTACATATCGCATTAACTTTTATATATTGACAAGCATATGTGAAAAGTAATATTAGAGCTTAGCAGATATACAAAATAAACTTTTAAACAACTGTTTAGAGATGGTTTTTATTTAAAATCTATGAAACATGATATTTTTTTTAGTTATTAAAATGCATTTTTTATTTCTAATTATCAACGAAAACACATAAAAAGTAAAAAGAAATTAAATTTCCATTCATTAAAAAATATGATAGACTATTTATAGCTAAAACATCATTTGAAATTTTAATATTGAATTAAATTAAATTTCACTTTTATAAAAGTAAAACATATTTTTAAAATAAAGTTTCATGTTAAGATAGCTTTGTTTTTTAACTCTTTCAAATCAGCTTTTTGTATTTTTTTTCAGCTTCTTTGTGGATCAAATAGGCATTTTAGAAACAATGGCGCCGTTAGATTTTATGGAATTTAGGTAAGGGAATTTTTCATATAAGATACATTAAATATATTTCATTCCGTTTATCGTTATTTAAATCTGAAATGTATTTTTTATTTTATTTTTTTATAAATATTTAAATGTAGAAAAATATTATCTATAAATTCGTAACATATTGTAAATATTTGATATTCAATTGAAGATTTTAAATTTTTACTTTTTGAAAATGGTATTATTATTTTCTAGAAAGGCCTTGAGATATGCATAACGATAAAAAATTTAGATTTCAAACAATAACTGAAATTTTCCAACATTTTGTGGCACTATAAATAAAACATTCAGGCAGCTTGGGCTTGAAAGTAACTACAACCATGGAATGACCAATTTGCTGTTTTCTAGAAGTTTGTTGAGTTTTGGAGGAAACTAGAGAATTATAAAAATTGTTTTTGTATTTATGTCTCGTTAGTGGTTCGTTTAAAATACTTGCGAGGATTTATTCTAAGAATTAGCGTGGAATGTCGCTGGTGGCTACATTCGTAGCACATTTAAATGTAGATTGTAACAGGTGGATTTTCAATGTTTTTTTTTTTTTTTTCTTAAATCGAAAAGCGAACGAAAGTTTGCTATCCTTTAAACCACAGATGTCATTCTTTTTCACTGTTCCATCTGAGGTGGCATTACCCACCATAACAGATCAGCAGGTTGAAAAGAGTTCCTAAGATAAACTCGATTCAAAGACAACATTTGTAAGCAATGCTTAATTGAAGTTTTTTGATGTTATTGTAAAATTTGGTAATAAAAACATTGGCAAACATGAAAATTAAAATAGATGCATGGATATTTTTTTAATAAAATTCGGCGAAAATTGACAAAAGAAGTGTGTCTTTTGACTTCACGTCACCACTCCTAACTAAAAGAATATGTCATATTCATTTGCATACATGTAGTCATCATGTATTCTATTGAGAATGGTTGTATACGAAAGTAAAGATGGTTTACAGCCAATGGAATCATTTAGAGCAAGGAAAAGGCGTAAGAAGTGTTAATTATGGAGAAATATCACATTATCTCTAATTACTAAATTAATTTAATAACATTTTACAAAATTATTTTAAAATTACATAAGTTTACAAAGAAAAATTAAACTAAGTAAGAGTGCATTGCTCTATGGTAAAAGAGAAATAATTAATCCCAAAAAGTAATTAAGTATAATAAAACTTTAAAAATAACGGCATGGTGCAACAGACCAGGCACGATGACAATCGGTGATCAAACGAGAACCGTTATATTCATCATGGTATAGCCGTTGACAAACAGTAACCTTTTTTAGTTCAATGCATAAATAACATCATTAAAACAGGTATTTAATATTTCATTGAACTGTTATAACTGTTATATAACTGTTAACTGTTATATATTATAACTGTTATGAGTAGTAGTGCAGCGAAAAATGCAATTTTTCAGACATTGAATTTAAATTTTTGAGTGAATGAATTCAGTGTGTTTATAACTCATGATGAAACAGCTGTATCTAGACTTCTAAAATGAATTTAAAACTATTCTTCGAAAGCTAAAGGTATGATCTTTAAAATAAAATGTTTTGAAAAAACTTTTCGTTTTTCCCCAATGTCAGTTGAACATGTAGGTAGTCTGTAAAAGAGGATAAATTTCAGGAGCATAAATCCCATTTAAATTTGGTTCCATCTATTCATTGTTGCAGTGCTTATACCTCGCATACTGGTTTACGCACATTAATGGTATATGCTCACAAAAACAGCAAAAGGAATCGATTTATTTATTGGATATAGAACGATCTCATAGCAATCATCAGCTCAAGCCACGCAACAGAAACCAGCAGCCCCGAGAACGTCTGAGCCTACTGCGAAAACTTCCATTCACCGGAGTTTGCAGTGGTGCCAGAGTACGAATTTCACTGAAAGATGTTAAATGTACTCAGAGCTTTTTCTTTTCAATAGGATATTGCCCACAGCAGGCATTAGGCATTATGTACTTTCCTGAAACCTAGATTGCCTGATCTTTCGCCAATAGAGCAGTGTCTTCCACAATAGACCATCCCAGAATCCCACCGATCAAACCGACAACTATTAAAAGTTTGGTCATTAATCTCTGAATGGGGCATCCGCCAACTCTGCCAACCGTTATAAATCTGCTAACATTTTGCTTGCGAAGTAGAGGTGGGCCTTGATTATTGATTTACCATTTGCAGCTGTATCTCCTGATTAAATCGTGACATATGGAATTTTTATATTTATATACCCTACATCATACCAGCTGCTATTTGTCTCATTCGACAACACCTTGATTCGTCAGTTATTATTATTATTATTTATTTTAGAATGTAACATGCAAATTATCTTGTACTCGTATGGACATCCAGATTACAAAGAATTAAGGGAGAAGTTTGAAACATTGATTTTTATTACATCTGATGCATTATATCTCAGCATACCACAACAACAACTTGAGGACGAGAGATGGAATATTTGGGAAACCAAACAATCCAATTGTAAGTAAGAGACTGTCTTATGCACAGTTACAATCGCACCAATCTTCCATTTCTCCACTTACGTGACATCAATGCTGGTATCCAAGAGATTCTAATCTTAACGTTTTGCATGCTACTCTGCTAGAGCTCCCTACAAGTGTTGAATCTTATTACAAGTTTTATTACATGTGAATAACAAATATGGGAAATTTTATTGTTTTTTGGGGGGTACACACAGCAGGCCTTTTAGAATTCAACACTTCAAAGGAAGCATTCAATAGCTATGGAATTTCAATGTTGTCAAGGTCATTGAAAGGCATAATAATTAGCGAGATAATTAGCATAGAAGTGCTGAGGCAAATTTTGAAAACTCTATAAAAATGGAACACAGGGCTTTTTTTTTCAAGTATTGAAATAGAATTTTCTTGAAGTTTACGAAGCTTAATTATGTCATGGTGTAAAACATTAAAATAATATGAGCACATATCCATGTTCGACGTGAAATAACTGTGGCTTATAGAGTTCTCAGATTATTTTCGAAAATCTCAGTAGTCATAGCACCTTTATCGGCAATAGGTGAGCAAATATGAAATTGTTAGCAGTGACAGACTGAGCAACAGGAATTTTGCTATTTTTGGAAAATTCAGTATTATCATTTCTCCACCTTAATCAGCAACAATTGAGACAATTGGAAATCATTAGCAGTGACAGACTAAACAATGGGAACATTTACTATGGTCAGTAAAATCAGTACACTTGTTTCAGCATCTTAATCAGAAAATTTGAGCAAATATAAAACCATTAGCAATGACAGATTGAACGACAGAAATATTTGCAATTTTCGAAACAATCAACATTCATCTTTATGCACCTTAATCACAAATATTTGTTAGCAGTGACAGATTGAGCAATAGGAATATGTGCTATTTTTGAAAATTCAGTAGTATAATTTCTGTAACTTAATCACAAATATTTGATCCAATATGAAATCATTAGAATTGATAGACTGAAAACGAGAACATTTGCTATTTTCGAAACAATCAATACTCGTATTTCTGCACCTTAATCTTAAATTGTTGAGTAATTACCAGTGACAGACTTGCTGCTACCTCAACATCAAGAACTATAACTTATGTATTAGAAAGGGATGCACAATAACTTCGGCTGGTATGCATCAGTTAACTAGAGGATCAAGGTTTTTTTTAATTTTATTTTTGCTGCTATTAGCTATATATCATATGCATTTGCAATGGTGCACAATATGCTCCTCACAGAAATAAATCAATAGCATTATTCCTAACGACTCGACTAACTGGAAATCGTTGGTCGCATACGAGTCGAACTGCAGCAGATTGTTTGTGGAAATGCCCTTTTTCTTAAGCGAATCAACTTGCACATTGATATGAAATGCCATTGTATTATACCCCCCAGCCTTGTATTCATTCACATTCTAACAATTTCAGAAAATTTTGTGCCTGCTGTTACTCCTTTATCTTCAGAACTTTTCGGAGGTAAATTTTCACCAAGATAGGCCATAGAATAGGTAATAGTCAATTTTCACCAAGTTTTAGACTGCATGTGGCTTACAACTTTCAATAATTATTCAATGTATAACAGGTTCCTTTATTTCCGTGAGCCATTCCACTATCACCCCACCACATCTGAGGATTCACCCTTAAAGAATGACTCACTGCAGATCAATCATGTGTGACGTATGGAAGCAGCATAGTTGAGAGAGAGAGAGGAAAGATTAAAAGTGGTAAATTGTGTAACAAACTTGCCTGGCATTATAAAGGATTAGATTTGTTTTCAGAGTATTCATATACATGGAAATTGACTTGTTGAATCGATGCTTTCTTAAGATGTTTGAATAAAAATTCCTTACTTTCTTCTTTTTGTAAGGAAGCCTGATCCACATGTATGTTTAAATCGATACATTCTTAATATCTTCCGTTGAAATTTCATTTACCTTTTTTTTCTTACAGAAATTACCTGTCTCCAGCTTCAGGTTTCCAGAGTGTTCAGTTTCGAGTGATCGAAAATATGCTGGGTGTCAGAAACGTAAGTGGAAGCAAAATTGATTTTATATTTTAATGAGAAAGACATTCGTTCACTGCATAACCTCTATATAAGTTTGAAAATATTTGTAAATCAGTGTATGCCTTGGATTAATTCATAATTTTGGTAACTCATTTAAATGCAAATAAGAGGCATTTGTAAAGAGTATTGTCTTTTGTTGAACAAAATAAATGTAAATGATGAAAAAATGTGAATGAAAATGAAAATGTCAGCTCCCCTCACTTCTCATTGGTGGTCTATCATTGCCTTTTACCAATCATGATGCAACAATTCATGGTGTAGTCCATACTCCATCTGTAATTGTTTCGACCTGTGAAGGTCGCACAAACGGTCGCTAATTTCATGAGGTCTCATTATCCATGACACTGAATATCTGCAATCAGATTTGAGTAGCAGGTTGTACTTGTTTGTACAAAGCACTAATTGTATGTAATATAAATATCCATAACATTGCTTATCTGCTGACAAATTTGAGTGAGGGGTTGTTAATATGTAATTGTGAATATACATTCCTCTCCTGGGAACGAAATGCTATAACACTTCCTGTGGAAAAAAATGCTGCAATTTATTGTGATCAGTCGAAACATTGTTAGGGAGATCTTTCTGAGGTATTCTTGATGAAACATAAAATTACCGATGTATTAAAAAAATAATTAAAATTCATGCTTTTACAGTTCTATTATAATTTAAACTACTGTCCTACAAAAATTTATTTATAATTTCTTTATTTTAAAATAATGTTAGGAAAATTTTAAGGATAGTAATTATTTGATCAACATATACATGTGTATAAAGTAATACTTTACAAGATGTCATGCTGAAATACATCTTTAAAAGATAAAATAATATGCAATATTTCAGCGCAGCATTAAATTCTAGTGTCATTTATTAGCAAAAAATCTTATCACTGTTTATTTTAAATAAATTTTTTCATTTAAAAGTTTCTTGTGTTGTGCTAGGACATTATGTAACAAGCTTGAATCCCGTACTCTTTTGTGCCAAATGGATCGCACGTTGCCAAATTATTAAGTAAACAAACAAAAGGGCTGTCGCAGTTACAGTTTTCGTAAAATTGCCATTTCACCAAAATTCGCCACTAACAATGGTTGCTAAATCGCTGTTACACCAACAGATTGCTGTACCGTTAATAATGCCTATATTGATCGTTAAATTGCTATTAAGCCAACATTGATTTCTAAATCGTTATTAATGTATAATTACGTATGTTGCTAAATTGCTATTACACAAATTTTATCCCTTTAAAGCCAAATTTTATTACTATTATGCGCAAATGTATTGTTAAATTACCTAAATGCAGAGATATAATGCTAAAAGTATCACTATCACTCCAAAATTAATTGCTATTAAGCTATAATTTATCTATATTATGCCAAAATTTATTGCTTTTACGCCAAAATTTGCATGTTTTTTAAGATGCCGAAATCGAATGAAAGAAAAAGAAAAGCAGAAAATTACTCACATTTCATTTAGGTTACATTCTGTTCTACTCTCTTGTCATCGATTCCTATCCTTGCAGGCAGTATCAAATGATTAAAAGAAAATGTAAACAAAGCACAAAACAATGAGAAAATTTTTAAAAATCAATCGAAATTGATGTTTCATTAACTAATGTGAAGACAAATATCGCATTCGAAAAATCAAAAGGAATGGTTTTCATGAATTTAAAATAACGGTTTCCTCAAAAGCCTAACAATATTGAATCAACAATATATTAAAAATAAATTATTTAATTAATTATTAAATAATAATCAAATATAAATAATTAGTAATGTAAAAAAAATGTTTCGTATTTTATTGAGTGGCAATATCATAAATAATATTTATGTAATGTATCAATGGCCGATATACCTTCATAATATACCTTTCTCAGATTAATCAGGTTAAAAATAGATAAATGTCTGTCCATATTTATATAAAAAAATTGTGCGACTAACGATGACATCAACATTAAAACAGACATTATAATGTTTGAAAATAATAAATAACGAATCTCCATTTTAAACTATTATAACCCTAAAGAAATTAGTGAAACATTTTAGTTTACAAGATTACGACTTCTTCGAGGGTGCAGGATCTAGATTTTAAAAGCGAATATTAATATGTATTAAATAATGCTTTAATTATTTACTTCCTACGCATATTTTGTGGAGCGCATACCAAGTACATACATAATAAAGAAAACGTGATTTCTACCAAAATTCAATGTAATTAATATTTATGAATGATAATTTATTTAAAATGAAAACGAAGGACACTTATTTTCAATTTAATGGGCTCCTGAAAAATGATTTTCGCAGGAACAAAGAGTCAACTTCAGCAAAGACAAGTACATCACCGTCTTCACAGATCCGAAGGCCATTGAGAGGGTTTTACAATCGGAGAAAGATCTGTCGCTGTGCGATCTGGTCCAGGTGAGTAGCATTCAAAATGACATCATTGCAAGTCGAACCAGAATTATCAATTATCCATCGCTCTTTAATTCGTTACAAGTATTAGTACAAGAACTTTTAATACTTTTTCACGCTACAAGATGTTAAACAACAATGTCAGCAAAAACAAAATAATAAATTAAGCATTGGATTTGATCTGAATCACTTTCTTAAATTTAAACAGAAACATCTAGTATTTAGTTGAACAATTTAAAATTAATGCTAATAATATGCCTAATTGTATGATAATGATAAAAGTAAGTTTATAAAATGCTTAATAATATGATAATAGTAAATTTAATATTTTTCCATCCAGCTAAAAAAGTGTGTTTTGCTAAAATAGAAAAAAATTTTATTCGTAAAATTCTATTTTTCGATTTAGAAATGGCTAGAGCGAACTCCGGGGCTGGAGAGAAACGGTTTCAATTTCTGGCAGAAATTCGAAGATGCCGTGCATCGCCAAATCGAATGTCTGAAATTTCAATTGGAGGTAAGATTTCAATTGCAGTTGAATCCAATGAGTCAGTTAACGTTGAAGGAGTGAATTTTAGAGCATTGGGGAAAGAGATTTCTCAATCCGAAATAAATTCGGAAATTTTAAATTATCTAAAATCAATTAAAAGGTACAAAAAAATAGTTTTAAGTGCACATTTCGTGGGAATATGCATTTAATTCCATGTGGTTTCAAACAACTCATTCAATCAATACAATGGGGATTGCTTGAAAGGATTTCATATGTGCTTTGAAAAGGACATTCGATAGAACACGTTAATTGCCGACGATGGGCACTGTCTGATGATGTCTGGCTGGCTTTTCAAATCTTTATTTTGAGGTTAATCAAATAGCATGTGAGACTGGATAATATGTCACATTGCACTGCCATTTAATAGAAATTAAAAGTAATTAAATCTAACAAAATTAATCAATATAATGCATTTAAGAAAATATTAAACTTACTTGGATAGTAGATAATAAAAACTTCAAATGAAGTCGTTGGGCAAATTCATCAGCTTCCTTTCGGACAAAAGTAAAAATTGCTTCTTTTCAAAATGGCTCCTTTTGAAAAAATGGCCAATTCTTACGTAATTCCCTTCCTCTTCCCCAACCAATTTTCAATATCCTACTCAATCCATGGGTAGACAGTAGGGTTTCCATAAAAAAACTCTTATTTTCCATTTGAAGTATTTGTTGTCCTTTTGCAATCGCCAACCGGTACCAAAAATAATATATGGCGACAGGGACCATTCTGAAAATTCCCCTTCTGATGTGGTGCCTTGCGTATTTTTCGTTTTAAATTACAGTTGTGTGAGAAACCTACTGTATTTTCGGTGCTTCAGTAAAAAAGAAATAAACAAGATTCATGAGTCGTTAGAAAGTACGGCAATTGATATGCTGTAAACAGTTGAGGTAGCTTATTTCCTTATATATAATATAAGGAAATAAGCTACCATATTCATGATTCTATTCTATCCACAATTAAATTTTAAATGCAGTTATAACAATAAAAGCACTTTTTAATGTGAATTTTTCTATTTCAGCATGAAGACGACGAAAAGAGGAAAATTGAATTAGAAAGTGAATATCAACAAAAAATAGTAAGTAAGTCGAACATTTGCTGTTAAGCCAAAACCTTCATTCATTCGAGATCCCTCACTCACTGTTGTATCTTCAATTTCTTAGAAAACCTTCGAGAGCTTATTTGACGAGGAGCGACACAATGCTTTAGTTGCCAGAGGTGAGATCATTATTTTCCTATAGAAAGGATTCGTCCGAATCAAGGTAATCGACTACGTTAAAATTACCAGTTCCGTGAAAAAAAAATTCTTGTTTTAATTTAAAGATCAAGCCCTTTTACTTTGGGAAACATTTTCGTGTGTGTTTCTAGGGCCATTAGAAGTCTAGATACAGGAATTTCATCACGAGCTATTAAGATATTGAATTTATGTATTAAAAACTTTCCAAATTAATTGAAAAATCTATTTTTTGCTACCACCGCCATATAACTATTTCAATAATTCACAGAACAAATGAAATTTTAAATATATGTTTCAGTGTTGTTACTGCAATCATTGAACTGAAAAATTTTGGATATATATTTATTAGAAACATTATTTTTCTTCTTTTATTTTTTTGCTCTCAATGACTCTTTTGTCTGTAAAGAACTATACTTTGCAGTAGAAGAGATTTTTATTTCAGTGCATGTATAATGGATATATGCCTGCATGTCAATGTGCTATATTTTGCATATTCTTAAAGTAATACTTAATTAATTTTACTTAAAGTAACAAAGTACTTTTTTTTTTTATCAATTTTTCCCAAATTTGTACCAAACATATTCATGTATTTTAATGTTTATCTTTGTTAATATTTTAAAATCTAATTAAAACAGCACAAAAAATCCATAAAACGTAATTTAAAAATGGACCATTAAATGCTACTTTTCGGTGTTGAGAATTTGAGCAGTCTAATCTCGATGAAAATATGAGTGGTTTGTTAAGCAGTGAATTGAATTTTACAGGAGAGAGGCGTTTCTCGCACAAAGCCCTACAGGGCGCCCTCATGATCTCCCTGTACCGTGAGGAGCCCCGCTTCAACCAGCCCTTCCACGTGCTCACGCAGCTCATGGACATCGACGCCCTCATCACCAAGTGGAGATGTTTCTTAAACATCCTCAAAGTAGAGTTTTCGATTAGTTTTGGACCCTACTGTCCCAACGAAATTTAATCCCACAGCAATTTAATTGCAAAATTCGCATCAATATTCGCAAATATAGCTTCAACTTATATTATTATCAAGTTATAAATTACAGCCTAAATATATATGTTTACTGAAGTCATTTATTGGAGACAAAGTAAAGGCAAACAATTAATTGATAAAAAAATTTATAACAATAAACTGGGGGAAAATGAAACTCTAACACCAAGAAGAAATTAGTTATTGTTTAGGTAATGTATTTATTTATTAATGTTTCAAGGCTACAAGTTAAAATATGCTCGAGAAATTGCTTGCTTTTTCTGATGTAAAATAGTAGTACATGATTCACTCCTGTAGTCTCCATGATTTCGAATTCAAGTATGCAAATGTTCATGTATTGTATCGTGCGTATATCATCTGCTTTCTTGTGGGAAGGAGTTCCATGACTGTTGTACTTGGTTAGTCATATTAGAAACAATGTGCGGTGGTTATAAAAGACATTGAATTTTCATTATGTCTCATACGATATCAATAGTGCAAGAAATAGGCAGAATAGCTGGTCAAGGTTACATGCAAAAATCTGTAGAGATATTTGAGTGACAATAGCTATATGGGGACAAGCGTTGTCGTTGTTGGAAACAGGCCTGGTGGAACAGTGATAATGAATTGCAGCACAATCGATTTCATCAACAAATTGACATATAAATTTACTGTCAAAGTGGGTGGGATATCGATGAGGTGCTTCTGCTTTCATAAGAATTGCTTCCTAGGAAATAGCAGGAAATAACTATGTAACTTACCCCTATATAAGTCCAGTGCATCTATGATACAGACAAATGGGCTCCAAGTGCTCACCTGGCCTCCTCCTTCTAATCGATATATGGCCATTATTGGCACCAAGATTAAAACTGTTGTTATATGCGAACATAACAAATTTCAATTTGAACAATTCAAATTTCAATTTCACTATCCAATGTGTTCTCATTTGACTCCACCGAAATCGCAGATGGGGTGACTTGGAGTTAGTGCATGATAGCTACAGATTATCTCACTCGGAACCTTTCCTTCAAGTAATCGATATGTTATCGTTTGATGTGTTATTCTGGTGCCAGCGGGAATTCGCCAGCATACTCGAGTACTGTAGATGCAGTACTGTACGCTACAGCAGCTAATATGATGATTTCCCCTCTTAGTAGTGGCTGGTTTGCGGCCGGTCTTCTAAGACTCTATCTTCCATTGACCACTGCGGCCAACCATCATGCATAAGTGGGTATATTTCTACCAAACCTTTCTACAACATCGCGAGAAGTAACTCCACCTTCTCGAAGTCCTATTCAAACTCAGTAAGCTGCTGACTCTGCCTTCTTCTCAAATCAACGCTCAATTAAGAAGATAAACTACACTCACGAAGCTTACTTACATTGTGTATTTCAAAAGTGATTTTCATCTTCATAGTGGCATTACTAGTTACACTCTCTTTTGCCTTATGCAAAATTTGAATATACCTAATATTTCAATTTTGCAAACATGTCTCTCAAATTTCACTCATCCAGCACAACTCCATATTGATGTTGGGATTTCACTTTCAGACAGTGTACGTATAGATATTAATTTAATAACTATATATTTAAGTAACACTTTACAGACCTGTTCCTTGTTTTGACAAAGGCAAAATACAATAAATGGCACATTAATAATTGTTATTTTCCTGATCATTAAAAAAAAATGTTAAATTTTTCGCGAATGCCGAATTAATTTTTTTCACAATTCATCACGTTTTTACTGTTTAAAGCTCAAAAATAAATGTATTTTCCGTAGAAGTGTTATTTCTTTAGTTGTTGATATTTTTCGTAGTATTGACACCTTAATGTTTATCAATACATGCGGTATTTTTTTCCCTATTATACATTTGGTTTCGCAGTAATTTCAGTAAAAAGTTTTATTTTTAATTCGCGTGCTACACGCTATACAAGCTAATAAAAAAAAAAAAATTAAACTCTATACAAACAACGTAAAATTGAATCAGAAGTTTTGCGTGAAATTAATTAAAAAAAAATAATTTTTTTTTTTTTGTCGTCCACAATTGAGAAATTTATTTTCGTATCACTTAATATTTTATTTATTTTTTTTTTTGTTTTATTTTTTTTTTTTATGTGAATATGTATAATTGTGTTATTTATAACTTTATGTAATTGTAGTTATGTTAATTTAAGAGTAATTTATGTTAATTTAAGTATTTTAAATTTTATGAATAAAAATTAACTTAAAACTTTTGTTATTATAAGACAATGGTGACATTTTACAATTAAATGTGGCAAAAATTTCGACAATAAGTTGAACAAATTTTTGAAAACTATTAAGGTATGAAACGGTATTCGGTTTTACAATAAAATCAAATCATTTTTAAATACATATTTTTTTATTACATATGAAAGATACTTTAAATAACATATATTCTTCCCTATAATCCGCATACAGAATTTTTGGGCCGAAAATAAAATAACTCGTATAATTTCGATTTAGGCCCATTATGTATCAACCGAATTTAAGTTTGCTCTATTCCAAACTTCCGCCGATCTCAGGATTATGTTTCACCCTTCCAGTCCTTTAACAGTGCCTGAAGACGCTTCCCTTTTTATTGAAAAAATATTCCAACCCTCATCATCACTGATTCCTAACTCCCTTTCCACTACTGTACAAATATATATGAATTCATAAAGTTGTCTCTCAAACAGTGCAATGAAGACTAACTGTTAGATATTTTATATTATTATCTCGTTGTTGCTATTTTTTATTCTTTATTTTTAATTTAAAAACTTTCTTAATTATTATTTTTTTTTAATATTGCCACTGAATTTTTATTAAGTTTCTCTCCTAATCATTCTATTACATTTAACCCTTTAAGCTGAGAAGAAATGCATCTTGGAAGAAACTTACTTAAACTTGGAAAGAAACTCTAATCAATTATCCAATTTAGTAGTAAAATCTGTTTTTAAGTGCATGACAAAAAAGTTCAACTTAAACTTTTGTCAGTTTAAAAGATCGATTTTATTTCCACACTTGTGCAAGAAAGATTTGTGTTCTTATTTAAAGATAGTGACAAAAGGGAAAGAAGACATGCTTTCAAGAACTACAGTTATAACAAAAGATATATTTTTCAGACACTTGACAGACAGATGAAGTTTTCTTAACTACAATAACATTCTATCCCACATAGTCTTCAATCACTATGTGGGATGCGAGTCTCAATTTTTCTACATTTTTAATACGCTTTTATTAGCTTCACCTGTATGTATGTATGTTTGTATGTATGTAACTGACTTTTCCCCCTGGAGATCTGTTTCTCCTCATATACACTATTTAAGCTGCAAAGAAACATTTACAGGCATCTTTCAGAAAGAAAACAGTTCATTCTTTTTAATACGCTTTTATATTAGTTTCACCTGTATGTTTGTTTGTAACTGACTCTTTGGGCTCGATTTTGCCCTACTTTAAGAGATCAGATTTAATTTAAACATTGTAGACTTATCGAGGGCCGGCGGCACTAAAATATTTTCATAAGTTTATTATCTCATCATGATTAGGATCGCCAGGATTAGAGATTTTATTTTAACTTACGAAGATCAATTTAACCCATGTAGAATGAAAGTATTCAGTAAAGACATTCAAACCTACGTGGGACAGTGGCACAACGGACTATTCGCATTTAGCCTTTGTTTTACTCACAATTACATTATTGTAAGTACTATAGTTCCGCTCCTCAGTACCGGGACCTCATTTAAATATTATAGTTTAAAAACACTAAAAAACACGCTTTTAAAGTGAATCAAACTAAAAAGTAAAAAATAAATAAATAGTTTACAGAAACTAAAAACCCGCTTTTAGAGTTAATCAAACTAAAAAGTAAAAAATAAAAAAAACACGCACGCTTTTAGAGTTAATCAAACTAAAAAGTAAAAAATAATTGTTAACATAAGAATAAAACGACTGACGAGAAAGTGAATGTCCTGCTCTAAAACCGTGGAGTGCTTTGTATGACATTTTTAAACTAGCTCTGCATTTCGGAATGAAACTAGTGAAAAATTATAACGATTGATATCGAGCACCCGACGCTTTTAGAACAGTGACATTCATTTTCTCGTCAGTCATTTTATTCTTATGTTAACAATTATTTTTTACTTTTTAGTTTGATTAACTCTAAAAGCGTGTTTTTTAGTTTTTGTAAACTATTTATTTATTTTAAAAATCCGGCTCTCTTTTAATATTTACAGCTGTTACAATTCTTTAGAAGATTAGTTACTTTTCACTCTCACAAATTTTATTGGCAAAAAGCATTTTTCCCGGAAAACCCCACACCAAACCACACAATATACGCAGACAGCCTTTAATATTCAACCGGAATTTATTTTTAACAGATTGTAACTAGTAAATTTGAGTATGTCAGTCAGTTACTTTGACTGCCATAAATTTAAAAACAATTCATTTCATCAAAAGTAAAAATATAAATTTCCGTTTTCCAATAGAAGCAAAAAGCATTATTGAAGAGTCATATTGCTTTTTAGCAATTCAAAAAAAGCCTACATATGTTGATAGGTCTAAATGGGTTTATAACTAGTTATTTCTGTTTCATTTTTAGATAACCATGTAATAATGGTGCAGAGGATGATTGGTTCAATGCAGCTTGGAACTGGTGGTTCATCTGGGTACTGGTACCTTAGATCAACACTCAGGTAGCATGCATCTATTATAGTAACGTATATTTAAAACTTACTAATCGCGAACAAAAGTTCGTTCTACATAGCTTACAACAAAATTTCTGTGCATATAAGCTAAAATCAGTTGAATCTCGGTATTGAAATCTTCTTACACAGTACTCGGTTTTCTTTAAATAAATCCCAACTTGATATGTGTCCTGTTTGAGAAGTGAGCAGTTTTGCTGCTATACAAGTTTTGTTTGGATACAATCCGCGCGCTCTAAAAGCTGTTCAAAATATTGTCACCTCTACAATCAATAATAACATTGTCTGGAAGGATAAGACAATGTCACATTTTTTGGAAAATTCTAATAAGAAAGTAAAAAAAAAAAAAGTTCTTCAAAGAAATGTGAAGAAAAGTGATCTTCAACAAGGTCCACTTTGGCAAATTATCATTTATTTATGAATTTATTGTAATTGCATTTGTATTTATGTATTAGGGGAATAGGAAAGCAATGCCTTTTTTTTTCACATTAAATTCAAACAAACAAATTTTTAACAAGATTTATTTTAATCAATGATGTTGTTGTTGTTCCCACTTGGTAAACAGCAACATCTAGACCAAGCCAAAGACCCGTCTCATGGTTGAAGGGAAAGGGGGAAGCTTCTTTTATGATGGAGCACCCGCAGGTAGAAATCTGACTTGGCTCCGTGACACTAACTGTTTTTACAGGGGGGTAGAGTTGGCAGCCCTGCGCCCAACGCTTCACAGTCATATTAGACCTGAACCTATGACTTAAAGTGGATTCCGAACCACTATAAACATCCATGGTACTGCCGGAACTCGAACCCTGTGGCATCGGGTGCCAGAGCGCTAGTCACTCAACCCTTCAGGCCGCAGTGATGTAATCACCCTCAGTGATTACATAACTATGTAATCTATCAGTGATTCAATCACCCTCATTATTAGCAACCTTTTTCCATCTATTCTGCAAATTTTCAATTCCGAAGGGATAAAAATCAATTAGTTTTTGAGCAAAATATATGTTGATTGCATTATGAATATCATCCAAATTTTTAATTCTTTTTGTCTCTTAGAAAGTGTTGTAGCGATCGGAATAAATTGAAATCCGTGCTATGTCCGTAAAGTATGGTGGAGGAGATAATACCTCCCACCCTCAATTCATTAATTTAATCCAGGGTTCACCTTGCGCAATGTGGTGTTGCAAAATAACTCCTTGTCTGTTGCCAATCAATGGACACTTTTCAATTAAAGATTCATTAACTGAACCCAATTGTTCTCAGTGAAACACTCTATACACAGTTTGTTTAGATTTCAGCACTTCAAAAAGGACTATTTCGAATTTTTCTTTATCACACTTTTACTAAATACAACATAGAACTGAAAAACAGGCATGAAGGCATAGAACATTCACCTTTTCGAACTATTTCAGATTGAAATTGTAACTGAAAAAAAAAATATTAAATTCAACTGTCCTGTTGCAGTTTAAAATAAAACTTACCTACTTACACCACAATATTTTATGCCGATATGTGAAAAGCAACTATAAAAATGCAGAATTATAAACATATGCAGACATTTTTTGAAACATTAACAAACATTATTTTAATATTATATTATTTTAACAAAATATAATATTATAATTAATATAATATTATTTTAGCAAACATTTTTTGTCAATATTTATTACAAATTTAGAAAGAAAAGGTAATTTACTGTAGAGAAAATAATGATTTTCAAATATATCTATTCACCATATAATATTAAAAGGTTTTTTTTTTTTTTAATTTTTACTAACAGATACATTGAATTGATTCTGTGCCAATTATATAAGCATAAGAGTTTTTTTCAGTGATCGGTATAAAGTATTTGTGGATCTGTGCAACCTATCGACTTTCCTCATTCCTGCGAGTGACATTCCACCCCTGACGGAACAAATGAAGCACAGATTGTCCATTCGACAAGACTCTGATGAGGACGAAACCTGAGCAACTACATATTGGTCTTTTTCTGTTAGTAAGACACTTATGGAATGAAAATGTTGCATTATTACTTGAGTCGAAATGTTTCTTTAATTAGAAAATATTTATCATTTTCATTATTAAATCTTCAATATATACAATGTCTTAAAATATTTTGTCATATGCATTTATGTCTCAAATTGTAAAACTGTCAATCTCATGTAGAACATTATTAAGCTGTCTTAATAAGCATTGAGCTATAAAATTATTGATATACTTTGGTGCATGTCAAGTTATATAATTACCACAGTAATTTTTCATTTAATCGTACCAAAAATATATATATATATATACAATATTAAAAATAATAATAAACTTTATATATATATAATGCTTATTATTATTTTGCATTTTACAAGAAATAAACTTGGCAAGATAATCCCAGCTTTGAAAAGAATTATTAATTTTTACATTAGTATTCACATCAATTTTTAAAACTAGCAACCATAAAATCTACTTTGATAGGATTTAAAAATTCTAGGAAAATATATTTTAAAACATATATTAATGTATAATATATATATTATTTATTAACTGTACACATATAAAAATATAAATATACATATATTCGAAAAAAATAAAATCATTAATAATTGGAAAAAACTTAATAAATAGTAAAGCAGGATAGACAGTTCAAAGTATCTATTATTTTAAATTAAACCACATTTCTGCAGATACTTATTCAGCAATACTTTAAAAAGAAAATAAATATTTCAAATCCCCCATATAAAGAATTGAGAAATAAAATGATAAAATATGTAAAATGTTTTGTACATTAATTTGTTCATTTAAGTTTCATTATTTGAAATATGTATCTATTGTGATGTGCTGCCCCTTCTAGAGAAATAAAATTATGTGGCTGTCAAAGGTTTTGCTCGTCATTTTTGCCATTCAGATTTGACATTTTGTTGGTATATATATATATATATATATATATATATATATATATATATATATATATATATATATATATATATATATATATATATGATATATACATATACATATATGATATATACGGACAATGCAAGCTAATTTGACTGGATCAAAATCTCAAACCATCAAAATCAAGTGCTTTTATGTCGACATAAAATGCACTATACTAGGGGTCTCCAAACTTTCCAGCCTTAGTGCCATACTGTTTACTCCAGTAAGTACCAAGGGCCAAAACCATTTATAATGGCAGATAAATTAAAAACTCATTAATTAATCTATGGTACCAATTACTTGTGGGAGAAACATTCTCCAAAATGAAGTACACAAAGAATATTTACAGATCTAAGTTAACCGATGAGCATTTTAAATCTCTTTTAATAATTGGTACAAGTAAAATTGATCCCCAACTACAAACTATTGTGAGTGAAAAATCATAATTACATAAATCTCATTAGTTTTTTTACAAATGGATACCCCCGCAGTTTTATTCGCGTCCATTTAGCTTTTCCGTGCCTGAGAGATTTTCAGGATAAAAATTATATGTTTGATTCAGGATATATACATTCCAAACATCGACATACATACATATGTGATACTCTTTACCCCAACATTACTACCGAGGGATGTTCACTAGTTTATAATGTTAGTGGGATTCCTTTCAATTATTTGTTAGTTGTCATGCTTAAGTCAAATTTTCTGCATATTATGCTTGTCATTAAGCTTTACTTAGCAATTAAATAAAACCGAGTTATTATCATTCTGTGTTTTTTTATCCAACCTATTACAGCAACAATAAGCTATTCACTGCCGGATTGATGACACTGGAGGGCCGCAGTTTGGAGACCTCTGCTCTATACTATCAAAATCTTTATGGTTTTATGCATCAAAAGGCATGAAAATCCGAATGGAGCATAAAATGATAATTGAAACAATTGAATCATTAATGCTTATCTACGAATTTATTAAAGTATATATAAAAATCTTAACATGCCCCTGGCATTTTTCCAGTCTTTCTATCTTATTTTTTACGGCACTGTTTGCTGCCATCAAATTCTGGCACGTGCTGGTAGACATTCTTCTTTTTTATACTTAGAACACAAATTATCATTATACACAAACAATTAACATGTTAATGTGATCAGAAACCTACAATAATATTGTTTCAGTAACTCTATAAAGTTAATGAACAGTAGACATGTTTTGAATAAATCCGAATTGTTGAGGAATAATGATATGATTGCTATTGACATGATTAAGATACTCTTTAAGGATGATTTTTTCAATAATTTTGCTCAAACTACTCTTTCATAGATACTGGACGTAATTAAAAATCTATCACAGGCATTGTATATCTAGATATTGCAAAGGCTTTTTGACAAAGTATGACTCCAGGATCTGATCTACAAATTTATATTTTTCAAATTTCCTTCTCACTTCATTAAGCTTATTATCAGTTATCTCACTAATCGAAAATTTCTTGTCACTGTTAATCGCACAGACTCGAACATCAAACCCATGACTGCTGGCATTCCTGCAAGGCTCTGTTCTTGCACCTCATCTTTTACTATCTTTATGAATGGCATTCCTCAAAAAACCTAACATTTCTCTCTGTCTTTTCGCTGATGATACTGCCATTATTGCTCAAAATAAAAATATCAATTATATTGCTTTTATGCTTCAAAATTATATTTATCTTCTTGAAAATTGGTTAACTAATTGGCGTATCAAACTCAACGTTACTAAAACTGAAGCTGTTCTCTGTACTTGGAAACGTCCCAATATTCCTAATATTACTATTTATAATACTCCTATAACTTTGTCAAATGAGGCAAAATACCTTGGAGTCATACTTGACAAGCATCTTACCTATCATTCTCACGTCAATTATATCAAAAATAAATTCAATATGGCTGTTAAAAAACTCTATCCTCTTATCTCTCGCAATAGTCATACCAACATGGATACTAAAATTCTTATCTATAGGGTCTACTTGCGTCCCATTATAACATATCACATATCCAATATGGGGATCTAGAATCAAAAGATATTCAAACTCTTGAAAATAAAGTATTACGCATGGCTGTTGATGCACCATGGTTTGTCAGAAATAAAAGATATTCTCGCTGCTCTGGAAATTCCTTCAATTAAAAATTTTATTCACAAGCTCGCACCTAATCTTTATAATAATATTCCTAATAATCCTAATACTCTGCTCAAACGCCTTCCTGATTATGACATTACTCTTCCCATCAATAATAAAAGCCCGCGTACTTCTCTGAATATTTTAACTAAATAATATTTTTATCAGCTCTCTCTATTTGTAATTTTATTTATCTTATATTTGTATTTAAATTCCAATTTTTTTTTCCTTTTATATATACTGAGCAAGCCATATTTCTCTTACAATATCATCCTCAATGCAATCATCCAGATAGAAGTGCATGGCAGCTAACGCTGCCAATATACTCGTTAAAGTCAAATTGTTAATGCGTTAGCTACTATACTAGCAGCTCGTTGTGTCAGGATGGAATACTCTCTTTTTAAAAATACTAATCTTTTATTTACACTACGAATACATACATACACTTGGCACCCTGTGCCACTTCTACAATACTATTGATATCTAAAACCAAAGCCGGTCCCTGACCGTCTGTTTTTATCTGACGCTCCTAGCTTTCACCTCGTGGTCTCGAGATCTCACCGCAACTGCTACTTCCCGCACTGGACCACAGTTACCAGTTATAACCGCGACCTCTCGCGGTTATAATTAAACCTTACATTCGGCCTTTCTGACAATCATTCGTCCTCGAATGAACTACTAAAGTTATAATATAAGGTAATCATTATAATAAACATCATTAGAAATTATTCACATGATGATCTAACTACATACTCATCAATGACTAAATAAATAAATTAAATCAACATAAAAATCAGTAAATAGCAATTAAATCAAGTAAATTCAATTAAATCATGTCAGTTAAAGTTATATCAAGTCACTCATATTGAATTATCATTTTCCGTAGGAGATTGTCTTTATGCAGGCACGTCTTGGATTACGTCTTAGGTTAGAGTCACTAAGTTCATTGTCTGAAAAATCACTTAAAAAGTTCACCTGACGAGTTCTCTCTATCAGAAACAGTTTAATTCTGCCATGCCTTTAGCTGGCTTACATGTAGAGTAAGAATGTCCTTTGCTCTTTTCTTCAAATTGAGTAACTCTATAGGTATCGTCTGGTAGCACATCAGTTAAGACCTCGATATTTTGGTTGGGTCTTTGTTAGTTCTTCTGTCGGTGTCGGAGTCCTTTTCCTAACCACAACTTGTCTTGACTTGTAAGTAGTAGTTCCGCACCTTTTCTTGTTGTAAGCGTCCTTCATCTTTTCATTCACATTCTCTTTCCGCTCGTGAGACGAGGTTTGAATCTCCACAGGATCAGTCCTTCCTTCTGCACTCTCATCAGCTTGTTTTCTTAAAATTCCATCGTTGAGTTTTGGTGAGTAACCATGTAGCATTTGAAAAGGATTCTTGTTGGTTGCTTTGTTTAAAGCATTGTTTAGATTTCTGTCCAGTTCTTTCATTCTCAAGTCCCAGTCTTTGTGTCTTTCCCATTTTCTTTTCGTAAAAAGGAAATGGTCTTATCCAAATCAGGATCACCTCTTTGAATAAGGACTTGTTCGTCAACGGACATCGTTTGATAAACTTCCAGATCAAACTTCTTTTCCATCAAAGCTTTTAATATTCAATAATGGTCCTAAGACATGGTACATTAACCTCTGAAACTCGGTTGGTGCATTAGTTAATCTAGAAACTATTCTTTCAATCTTAGTTAGTATCGTACACCCTAATTCACTCAATTTCATTGCAAAGCAATCCCTAACCTCATCGACTAACTCTGAAATTTCGCTTTTATTCTCAATTGGTGTTTCTTCGTCTACACTAATTTCGCTCTTTTCGGTTAAACGCTTATTTTCCTTTATTACATTCACGTAACAACTCTCCTCATTAACCAAACAATTGGGGTCTAACAACTACTCTTTCTACACATTGATTTCCCTTCAATATTACATTCTCATTCCCTATATTAATAATTGGATCTACGGTTTCGCTATCTTTCATTTCTAAGGAATCACAACACCTTTCTTTTCCTCTATAATTACTGAGCCGTCATTCGCCAAAGTTGTCTGAGCTCTAACAAAATTCACTGAATTTCTTTCGCATTCCATGTTAGCAAACGGGTTATCTTCTGCATAACAAACATGAAATTTATTTCCAATGCGAGCAAACGATATGTCTTCCCGATCTAAAAGGGATCTCCCAATTAACAAATCGTGCGGTGAGGCGTCGTCTCGAACAATAAGCATTTCGACCCCTTTTACTTTAACGCTATCCAGAGAATTATCTACTTCCGCCTTTCCTAGTGCACGCGCTGCACACATCTTAATATTCCCAAAACAGTACATTACGTTTGAAGCTGGATCCATTTTCAACTCTAGTCTCTTAGCTACGGAATCCCTACAAATGACGGAATCGCTCCCAGTATCAATCAGAGCTTCAAACTCCAACGGACACTTGTTTATCCTAGCAATTTTAATGTAAGATGATTCCTTACTCAATCCGCCCTCACTAGCCGTCATTAAGTTATGATCTCTTTTTATATACATGGCTGCCTTCACTTCGCTCAATTCCCTTTCCTCGAGTGTTAAAATTCCGCTCTTTACTAATCCGATCAAATTTATATTTTTGCTTTGGACAATCTCTAGCAAAATGTGTATTTTCGTTACAAACTAAGCATCTCTTATCTTTTTACATTGGACCCTGACATTGTGTGTAACCGCAGTATTTATTATTATAAGTTCCGGTTGTAAAACATTCGTTCCTGAAACTATGGGGGTCTGTTCTTTTGTTACACCCCGTCGGCTCATTCCGTGGGAATTTCTGTCAGGCCTAAAATCGCATTCTTTTTCATACATATTCTGATTCAAATTCTTAAATTTGGGCAATTCGCTTTCAGTTCTTACATTTTCGTATTCATCAAGTTTATCAGCTAATTCGGATGACTTAACTATTCTGACCCACTCGTCTACAAAATGTTCTTTTACTACAATAGGAACTTTTCTTTTTTAATTGGTCTGTTATAATTAATTCTCTAAGACTATCAAAGTCATTCACATTAGTGCCGCGTAACCACTCATCGAAATAATTTTGTAACTCATACGCGAAATCTCCCCATGTATTTTCGGTAGTTTTGTGTGCCCAAAGAACTTTTGTCTGAATTTATCCGCGCTTAATTTAAACTTTCTTAATAACAAATCTTTAATATACCCATAATCATTCGAAAGTTCTTCGGGACTCTTGCGATAATTTGGTTAATCTCATAGGGCAATAAATTCACTAAATGAGTAACTCAATCCTCATGACTTAAATTTAAGCGTTTCGCTTGTCGTTCAAACAATATTAAATAAAAACTTATATCCCCATCGCTCATTTCGTAGCGTTGCATTATTTTAGTTATCCTGCAATCTCTAGAAATTTCATTTACGTTTCTATTTTCTCTTAACACATTACTATTTTGTATTTTTAATTTTTCTAATTCGTATTGTCTTTCTAACTCGCGCTCCCTTAAGTCGCGCTCCTTTAACTCTCTAGTAGAAATCATAGTTTTTAGTAATTCACGCGTAAATTCCTCATCATAATATTCACTTTTAGTAATTAATTCTTTAATTTCGACAACAACTGCGTTATCGAGTAATTTTACATTTAATTCATCTGCTAAAGAAATTAAATCTATCTTTTTCGCTCTTGCGTGATATGCCATTTTTTTTTTTTACACACTATTTCAATTCCTAACAGTTTAACACATAAAATCAATACAATTTCACACAGAAATTAACTCCTCAAGAATTTTACACAGAAATTTAAAAAAGAATATTTTGCACCAACACTGTGTTTCTAGAAATTCTTGCCACATACCTTAAATCGCTTGGAGTAAGCCTTGAGTTCTGCTAACAACATCCGGTCCTCCAGGGTCAATCCCACTTCTGAAGTGTTAGCTACTATACTAGCAGCTCGTTGTGTCAGGATGGAATACTCTCTTTTTAAAAATATTAATCTTTTTATTTACACTACGAATACATACATGCACTTGGCACCCTGTGCCACTTCTACAATACTATTGATATCTAAAAACCAAAACCGGTCCCTGACCGTCTGTTTTTATCTGACGCTCCTAGCGTTCACCTCGTGGTCTCGAGATCTCACCGCAATTGCTACTTCCCGCGCTGGACCACAGTTACTGGTCACAGTTACCAGTTATAACCGCGACCTCTCGCGGTTATAATTAAACCTTACATGATATTGTTTTGCATATTGTAGATATCATCATTCCATGGCTGTTTATAACAATGTATAGAAATGAATCAAAAATTGGGATGCCATCTTCACTGTGTAGCAATCTTAAGGGCCAGCAGGGTATATTAAGCATGAAGGTTATTAATAGACAGAAGATATACAAATTTAAATATCTTTTACAGAACTTCGACTTGTATTTTTCTGTTTATTTGCAAAGTTATATTTATTTCTAAACATAAATTATTAATATTCCATGGTTCTATATAGCAATGTTTAGATATTAAGGAAAAATTGTCATAGTCTAATTATAATTAACAACTTTAATACTGATAATTTGAAAACGTACTATAAATACTTTAAATTCACTTAAATATTTCTGCTTCAAAAATATTTAACTTACCAAAAACGATTTTTTTAATAGCTGAAGATTGTATTTATCTTATTTATTACTAGAGAATAATTCGATGCATATTATTGTCAGTAATTTATGTCTAAATATTAGTTTGAGTTTCATTTTAAAAAATTGATTGAATGATGAATAATACAATCATTATTCATCATTCAATTTTTCATAGCATTGATTTTGTAGCATTAAAACTGGAGAATATTTTTACATTAATATATATGGATAGAGCAAGAATAGAGATGGAATTTATTCACTTTTTTAAATTATTATCAGATAATGTTTAGTGCTGACTGAAAAGTAATGATTGGGTTGTTATATTTTTGGAAATACGATATTAATGAATTAAATTGTAATTACTTTTACTTTCTCAGAGATCTATTAAAAACCTAATATGAAAACATATTTTTGATATAAATTACTTTCCCTTTGCAAAATTTTTGATTTGTAAATTTGACTTCATTTGAATTTATTTTCCAATTCGATGGAATTCGCATGCCGCTAAAAATTTCAACATTGCAAATATTTTTAATTTACAAATATTATATCAATACAAAAATTTAAAATTTGTTTACTGAGTTACTTGAGAATGTTTTCAAAATAAAAGTTATGAAAATTGGAGTAATTTGCAGTTTTTCACATAAATGTTCTACAAACAGAATTAGACTTTTGTTTTCTAATTTTCGAAAATATTTTTAAAAAAATAGATTCTTTCAAGAATATAGAATTCAAGTTTTTAATAAAAATTATTTACACCAGATATTTTTTTCAAATGTTTTCCTCTTCAATCATCGATCTAATAAAAATGAAAAATTAAATTCGTAAATGTTGTAGTTTTTCTAAAATAAAGCAAACATTTCAAACATAAGATTTTTATTTTGAACGAGAAAAGAAATAAAGACATGAACAAAATTCTTCCGATCTACTGCATGGTTGTCCAACCTTCATTCCTTATGCCACATTTGAAGTTACAAGAAATATTACAGGCCGCACATAAAATATTACCTATTTAACAATAGTTCTTTGTAGAAAAAGTTAGTTCATAAAAATTTACTATCTAAGTTATCATTAATAAGTACATGAAACTTTCAAAATTTTAAGAAAATTTACAATTTTATCTTTAGCTCTACTAGAATTCAGGATTTCAGACTACTAGGTTTCAGTTTATTTCTTCCTTTAGATTTAACTAAACGAAGAAATAAACTGCAAAAATTGCAAGAACAATGATATAATATATCTTAAGTTTAATTTTAAAGAAAAATAATGCTTAAAATTGTTTATACTATTTTTTATATATAATATGACTTTCTGGAAAAAAATAACATTTTCAATCAATCAATAATTAATCGGTAGAGAAACTAAAAAATTTATAAAAGAGAAATAAATTTTAGAAACATTTTTCAAAACTTGATTCCATTAAAAATTTCCATTCCACATTTGCTCATTATGTAAAAAAAAGAATACATTATCTTTCATATGTAAACATTAATAAGAAATTCGAACAATTAAAAATTATTGAAAAATTTAAATCCATAGTATATAATAAAGCATGCAAATTAAAAATGATACTAAATATAAAAAAAAAAAAAATTTCACATAGTAAACGGACCATTTTTTAATTTTACACTATATTATATGACAGACAGAAAATTTACAATAATATAAATCGGTCAGAAAATTTACAATAATATAAAACAGACAGCAAATTTACAATAATGAAAATCAGACAGCAAATTTACAATAATTTTTATGCATAAAAAATGTGGAAGATTTCAGAAGATTTATCCTTTTTTTTTTTGCATAGATTTGACAGTATAAAAATATTTTTATACGAATATTAATTATTGAAAAAAATGTCAAAAATATTTTTAATTGACAAAATTATTCTCAAAAATAAAAAAAAGCATTAAATTGATATAAGGCTCATATTTTTAATCAAATCAATATCCGCTTGTTTCAAAGCGATCACACCAAACCTTTCAAAGAGAAAGGTTAAAAGATGTTTGAGTTTAAATTTTGGTTAATTAAATTAAGGTCATATTTTGTGAAAAAAATTCTTCATTCACTGCAATTATTTATTTTGTATTTCCTTTTAAAAAATTGTATAAAATTATTTGAATCAATAATTTATAAAATTCGATTATGATTATCCATTACAACCAATCTCACATCAAGTAAATGTCCTAAGAGAAAGCTGTTTTCTCATATTTAGGAAAAATTTTCCCTAAAATTTAAAAAAAATTTAGAAATTTTATCAAAAAATGTTCTTACAAATTAGTTTCTTATTAAAACTTTGGTAAAAAATCAATTTGAAGAAGTAATATTTCCAAATTCTTTAAAAATATTTGACAATAAATTTTGGAAACTAAAATTCTACAATTGAAAAGGGTTTCATTTTTATTTTATTTTGCCAAGAATTGATATTGTTTCTGTGTAAGAATGAATTTGAAAAGTTTAAAAAAAAAAGGGTTTTATTTTATTTTATTATTTTTTAAAGAATTGATATTATTCCTGTATAAAAATGAATTTGAAAAGTTCTAATCAAAATTCTTTTATAGTTTTTTAAAAGAGATCAATGTAAAAATATTAATTATTCAATACTTTTATTTTGTGCAGATGTGATTATAAATGTAATTAAAATATTAATAAAAATACTTCTATTTTAAGAAAAATACATTATGTTCAGAGAAAGAGGAAATAATAAAATTATTTTTTGATTACCAAAAGAAAAGATGAAAAAATATTATATGCACAGAATATAAAAAATATAGATTTTTAACATTTTCATACAATATGATAATTATTAATGATACTATTCTTGTAAAAAAATTAACAAATATATTCAGTTTACTAAATGAAGTTTATAATATAATAAATTTGAAAAAAATTCAGAATAAAAAATTCTTTAATAAATTAGAATTTCTGTTTATAAAGAGTAACAATTAAAAATATGCATATTTAAAAATTATAACATTTTAACACTTATTGATGATTCAATGATTGATTGTTCAAAATGATGATTCAATGATTGATTGTTCAAAATGATTCAATGATTGATTGTTCAAAAATGATTCAATGATTGATTGTTCAAAATGATGATTCCATGATTGATTGTTCAAAATGATGATTCTATGATTGATTGTTCAAAATGATGATTCAATGATTGATTGTTCAAAATGATGATTCAATGATTGATTGTTCAAAATGATGATTCAATGATTGATTGTTCAAAATGATGATTCAATGATTGATTGTTCAAAAATGATTCAATGATTGATTGTTCAAAATGTGATGATTCAATGATTGATTGCTCAAAATGATGATTCAATGAATGATTGTTCAAAATGATGATTCAATGATTGATTGTTCAAAATGATGATTCAATGATTGATTGTTCAAAATGATGATTCAATGATTGATTGTTCAAAATGTGATGATTCAATGATTGATTGCTCAAAATGTGATGATTCAAAATTTTGTTGGATTTAATGTTTTCTGCATTCTGAGGAATACTTTTTGCAAATACGAAAACTTTAAACAGGCTTACAACATTTTCAGTTCTCAAAGTTTTCATGGGCATACACTTCTCAACGTTAGTAAACGTCTAGTTTCTGAAGAAGGCCTAACACATTTTCCAGTACACGGAAGAAATTAATGCAGAATTTGGTGCATATGAATGACGTTGATGCTAATGAGTTTGTATGGCTTAAAGAAAAAAATTGATGAACTTTTTCCACAATTCAGATATAAAAATTTATATCTGTGGGGCATTTTTTTAAATCCACTATGATTTTTTAAATCACAATCACATTACTTTCAGTTTAATTTTTAACTTTATATTTCTTAAAATCCAGTAACTTCCAAAACAACTTCACCAATCCTGTTTTATGTATCCAAGTTTTAACCATTTAAGTTAAATTTTTCAGATTATTATATGATTTTGAGAAATAAAGATGAAATTAAAATTAAATAATGTAAATATTGTAAGAAAATTTCAATCTTCCATCATGTATGATAACTTTAATCCGTTTACATCATTTTCGGAAACCTGTTATCTTGAGCTATTGGGTTTTGAAGATTTGGGTTCGGTGCAGTTGCAGTGAATCTTGGAGAACAACAGGGACAGTTACAAATTTGACCTCTACTTTGTTCTTCCCTTCTCAGAGGATATAGTCTACTAGAAAAATAAAATTGGTAAATATCAAACAATTGAATAAAATGTATTTTGATTTAACGTTCATGGGACAAACATTAGAAGTGGTACAGCTTATTTAAACATACATTTTTTGTATAGTAATGTATGGTTGGAAGTGGCACGAACATAAAAAAAAAATGTGACATAAAAAGGAAAACTGTTTATTTGTAACATCATTTCGAAGCACTACTTTAATTAAATGTTTGCAAGAAAATCTCAACATTGTGATCACCAATAGTAATAAGTGCTTGATAGCGTCGACTTAGTGATTGGTGAG
This sequence comes from Caerostris extrusa, assembly GCA_021605095.1. Lineage (NCBI taxonomy): Eukaryota > Metazoa > Arthropoda > Arachnida > Araneae > Araneidae > Caerostris > Caerostris extrusa. The sequence continues at coordinate 91,318 of BPLR01019847.1, forward strand.
CAGTTCTAATGATTGCAGGCATTTCACAATTGTAATGAACAGTCGAGCAATGAGATTTGCAATTGAATCAACTGAAGTCTCGTTAATGAAAACATAGAGTAAAAATAAAATAAAATGAACATCGGGGTGGCCAGCCAAAGGACATCAAACTCGTGGAGTGACTGGCATGAATTGCCACATTCTGAAAGGCTGCTGGGAGAAAATTGGTTGAAAGTGCATTCGTAACTCAAAGTACCACTTCCGACCCTACATTCATATACAAAAATGTATGTTTTAGTAAAATACGTTAAAAAATAGTAATATCTATAAAATTAAAAAAATTTTCTTGATACCTCACTCATAGATCAGATCAATCAAAACAAAATGCATTTTTAAGCCAGAAACATATCAGGACACTTTAATTTTTAAGGCCAAGAAAAAAAAAGATTTTTTAAAGGCATCTAGGCATCTATCATATATCCTTTATTTTAATTATATATTGTTTAAAAATAAAGAGTAAATAAAGAATTTAAATTTATGCTTAACAATAGAACTAAATCGATTATAGGGGTAACTGTCCCGCATTTTCATGACATATGGAAGAAAACCCTTAAAATTCCCTCCAAAACTACTGATGTTCTACACACATTGTCATAATCGTCTTCGAGTCTTCTCATTTCTGAAAGCAGATATTGCAATACTGCCGCCAGGGTATAAGAACCTCGGGCATCCTGCCTATTTAGAAACCAGTAGATTCGATGGCAATTGTGAAAATATGTGTAAAACGCGCCTAGCCTACAAACAATATACTCGTATATTTGCAATTTTTTTGTTTAATACCTATTTGCAAAAATTTATATGTTTCATTTTTAGCCCTAAACATTTTTTAACTTTAAATAGGACCTTAAATAGTTCTATTCCCTATTCTAGGAATAGGGAATAGAACTAAGCTAGTATATAGGAGAAAAAAATTAATCTTAGATTTTATCAAAACATCTGCAAAGAAAATGTCAAATCGGTATGTTTTATATTTAGCCCTAAACAATTTTTTTTTTGCTGTAAATAGGACCTTAAATAGTCCAAAGGTTGGGCATCCCTATTCTAGAGCGCTAATATAAATAGGAAGAAAAATTAGATCTTACATATAATCAAAACATCTACAAAGAAAAAATCAAATTGATATGTTTAATTTTAGCCCTAAACAATTTTTTTTTTTTACTTCAAATAGTGTCTTAAATAGTCCAAAAGTTGTATATCCCTATTCTACAATTCTAAAATAAATAAGAGAAAAAAATTAGATTTTATCAAAACATCTAAAAAAAAAAATCAAATATGTTTTATGTTTAGTCCTAAATCTTTTTTTTTTTTTTTGCTTTAAATACGACCTTAAATAGTTCAAAGGTTGGACATCCCTATTCTACAATGCTAATATAAATAGAAGAAAAAAATTAGGTCTTAAGATTTTATCAAAAAAATCTACTAAGTCAAATTGATATGTTTTGTGTTTAGCCCTAAATATTTTTTATTTACTTTAAATATTACCTTAAATAGCCAAAGGTTGTACAACTCTATTCTAGAAAGCTAATATAAATAGGAAAAAAATTAGATTTTATCAAAACATCTACAAAGAAAAAGTCAAACATAATTTTAATCATTTTTCATTCTTGGTTGCTAAATTTGCCCAGACTTTTTTTATGAAGTTTTTTGTATAACAAATAATGTAAAAAAAAAAAAATTTTTTAAGTGAATTCCTACCTTTTTTTTTTTTTTTACTACATTGCTGAAAAGTAATTTACAAATAAAGTTGAAATTTTGCTTTTACATCTGGCACCATCAATCATTAGATATATGCAACTTAATTGTAAAAAAAAAAAAAAAAAAATAAAATTAATTAATTAAATTTGACTAATGAACTGATATTTGAAAAAAAAAAACTGTATTAACATCAAGTGCCATCCACTACAAGTTATTATTATCCAATTATTTGAGCTTGAGTGGATGAATAAAAAGTATTTTATGAACGATTGAAAATTGGAACAAGATATATATAGGGAGAGTGTGAGCTAATAGCAAGAATTGAAAAATAATAATGAAAATTTACTTTTTTTCTCTCTGTCGTTTGTTCTTGAACCAGACGGTCACCCTCTCCTCTGTGAAACCAATCAGCTGTGCAATTGCACTCCGAGCGTTGCGGCTAGGATATTGGTCTTTCTGGTAATACTTTTCCAATGTGTCAATAGGATTCATTTGAATATTGCGTGGATGTGCAATTAAACCTCTAATTTTTGGTTTTGCAGGAGCTTGGAATGTAACTTTCAGAAAATTGCAAGCTTTTTCCCATAGAATTTGTAATTCCTTTCGAAATTGTAAAGGGAACGGTTGTGGAGAAGTTTCGATGATTTCTTTCACTGCCCAGAATTGACAGTTCCAAAACGCCAAATAAGCTTTAATGCGCAAGATTTGGGCAGGGTCCTTCAGTACGGTATTGTCCCTAACAAGTGCGCAGAGCTTGGGTTCATTCCTTGCAAGTATAGCTAAATTTATTTCCTGATTTAAAAAAATTTATTTCCATCGCATTTCTTACTGAATAATTTGTATGTTGGATATTAGTAGAATGGGTATCCTTTTTTGTTCAAGATGGCAGAATTAGGGGGACGTTTAAGACTGTTGAAGTCACTTATCAAAGTTGAATTGTGAAACAAATTTATTTCCATCGCATTTCTTTCTGAAGAATCTGTATGTTGGATATTAGTAGAATGAGTATCCTTTTTGTTCAAGATGGCAGAATTAGGGGGACGTTTCTTATCTATTTTAAGACTGTTAAGGTCACTTATTAAAGTTGAATCGTGAAACAAATTTATTTCCATCGCATGTCTTTCTGAAGAATCTGTATGTTGGATATTAGTAGAATGGGTATCCTTTTTGTTCAAGATGGCAGAATTAGGGGGACGTTTAAGACTGTTGAAGTCACTTATTAAAGTTGAATTGTGAAACAAATTTATTTCCATCGCATTTCTTTCTGAAGAATCTGTATGTTGGATATTAGTAAAATGGGTATTCTTTTTGTTCAAGATGGCAGAATTAGAGGGACGTTTCTTTTCTATTTTAAGACTGTTAAGGTCACTTATTAAATTAGAATTGTGAAACAAATTTATTTCCATCGCATTTCTTTCTGAAGAATCTGTATGTTGGATATTAGTAGAATGGGTATTCTTTTTGTTCAAGATGGCAGAATTAGAGGGACGTTTCTTTTCTATTTTAAGACTGTTAAGGTCACTTATTAAATTAGAATTGTGAAAAAAATTTATTTCCATCGCATTTCTTTCTGAAGAATCTGTATGTTGGATATTAGTAGAATGGGTATCCTTTTTTGTTCGAGATGGCAGAATTAGGGGGACGTTTAAGACTGTTGAAGTCACTTATTAAAGTTGAATTGTGAAACCAATTTATTTCCATCGTATTTCTTTCTGAAGAATCTATATTTTGGATATTAGTAGAATGCGTATCCTTTTTGTTCAAGATGGCAGAATTAGGGGGACGTTTCTTCTCTATTTTTTAAACTGTTAAGGTCACTTATTAAGGTTGAATTGTGACCAAGTGCTATTTCAGTGGCACCAGAATGTCCAGAATGGATGTTTTGTTTGAAATGCTTTGTGTGCTGTTTTATTTCGTGATTTAACAAATTTATTTCCATCGTATTTCTTTCTGAAGAATCTGTATATTGGATATTAGTAGAATGGGTATCCTTTTTGTTCAAGATGGCAGAATTAGGGGGACGTTTAAGATTGTTGAAGTCACTTATTAAAGTTGAATTGTGAAACCAATTTATTTCCATCGTATTTCTTTCTGAAGAATCTATATTTTGGATATTAGTAGAATGCGTATCCTTTTTGTTCAAGATGGCAGAATTAGGGGGACGTTTCTTCTCTATTTTTAAACTGTTAAGGTCACTTATTAAGGTTGAATTGTGACCAAGTGCTATTTCAGTGGCACCAGAATGTCCAGAAGGGATGTTTTGTTTGAAATGTTTTAAGGTTGTGTGCTGTTTCAACACTGTAGACTTATTTCGGACACTAATATTATCAATTCTTTTCTAGAAGAGCCTTCACTTGGGTTGTACGGAAGGGGGAGAAAAACATTTCAGCATTATTAGACTTCCTGTTAGAGCCGTCATTATTAATTATATTTCTAGAAGAAACTTCACTTGGGCAGTCTATTTCAGTGGCACCAGAATGTCCAGAAGGGATGTTTTGTTTGAAATGTTTTAAGGTTGTGTGCTGTTTCAACACTGTAGACTTATTTCGGACACTAATGTTATCAATTCTTTTTCTAGAAGAGCCTTCACTTGGGTTGTACGGAAGGGGAGAAAAACATTTCAGCATTATTAGACTTCCTGTTAGAGCCGTCATTATTAATTATATTTCTAGAAGAAACTTCACTTGGGCTGTACGGAAAGTGAGAAGAAAAAGTTTCAGGATTAGACTTTCTAAAAGAGTCGTAATAGGGAAAGTATCATTTGCTAAGATATTTACATCCCTAGATGTACTTGAATGAGGTAGTAGTTCCTTTGATGATGGCATTTGAAGTGATGGGTTATTAAACGAATTCCAGGTTAGATTACATGCAGAGGAAGTTGTAGTATGATTCTTCAAATCAGGTGAATAGTCTAAATTATTACGTTGTGCTTTATATGGCGGAGTAAAGTGCGACACAAATTGGTAAATCTTCATAAGTGGTATATCTTCATCGATTACTAAATTTTCTGTCTCTGGATTTGGGCAGTCATAGTTAAAAATGCGACTTCTCCTTTCCATTTTAAAATCCTTTGGCAAGTATTTTTGGATAATATCGCCAATTGTTTGAAAAGGAGGCTCATTAAAATCCTGATCACTTGTAACCATCTTATCTTCTATTGCATCGACATTCTCATTCAGTTCACTACAGTTTGATTCCATTGTATCACAATCATTTGATGGAGACAAAGAATTCCGATCTGTATTTTGTTGGCCCATATCTTGGCGAAAGTGATTCACATCAACTGAAACACATTCTTTTCCTAAATCTTCCAAAGTTTGATGTTCTATGTCTGTGTTTTCTCCAACGCTTTCGATGAGATGTTGAGTCAAATAAGGTTTTTGAGAAAACAGAGTTTGATATTTAGTATTCATGTGCACCTGCCTCGTTTCAAATGTTACATTTAACGATTGAGTTACTGAATTGCTTAAGGATTCATGTGCCATTCCTGATTCTGCATCATGATTATTTGATGAATTTGCACGATTACAATGGTTAACAGTTGAACTATAATTTTCTGGTTCACCTGAAGCTGAATTAGGGTTGGTGTCAGAGCTACTGACATCCATATTAGAACACGTATCGTCAGAAAAACGTGTTGAAGTTTTGGTGTCATCATTTTCTGGAAGAGGAGTTGAATTTTCCGGAGAAGGCTGGAAAAAATCCTAAATGAATCAGAATATTTCGTAAGGTTCGAGATTAAGTCTGCAATATCAGATATTGGTACATTTGTCAAAAGTACAAAAACTTGTTTTTTTGCAGCTCTATCTTTATCTGTATCGTTATTCAAAACTTGCTTGCTCGACCAAGGGTCGAGTTCAGGATTATACTTCTTTTTCTTTTGAACTATTGTCTTCCAATGATGCCGTAGCAGGCCAGAAAAAAAGCAATAGAAAACAATTCACCATCCAGTGTTTCAGGAACGAATTCATTTTTCCATAAGTCTGCCAACTCCACAAGGCTTCTCACGATTGGAAGACCAACATTCTCGTGTGACAGACAAAAATTTTGGCATTCACTTTTATCTTTATTTAAACTGACAACTTCAAATCCTTCTTGTTCGAATCCACGAATCTTAAGAATACATAATTTAAAATTTGAAGAACTTTCTTTGTCTAGATTTCCTTCTAAGTCTTTGTTCTTAGAAAACATCCATTGAGAACCAGAACTTTTTAGCGTAGAGGATTTTTGTCTCGAGAAAATAGATTCTAAATTAGAATCCTTTAATAATGATGCAAGACTTTCAGAACTAATTTTACTAATAGCATTCAGTTGTTCTGGAGATAACGAATCAGACCATACTTCACCCGATTTGAAAGCCACGAATTTATTTCCTACATTAAATGTGTAATATTCCGAACTGTTTTGTGAATATGAAAATGTTTTCCAAATTATATCTCCAATGAGATTTACATGATGAGGTCGAAAATCAATTGTGAACTTTGAAACTTGGTTTCCAGTAGAGGACGCCATCTTTCCACTGTAATTAATGAACTTTATTAGATTGGATTTAATTTATTAAAATAAATTTTTGCATATAAAAGTTCATAATTTAAAGACTGAAAACAAATAACATCTAACATCTCATAACATAATAAATAAATCTCAAATAACATAAACATCTCGTAAAATACATTAGATTAAATTTTAAACAAGTTATCAATATTGTATATAAAATGCATATATTTCCCGTAATAAATTTTCTTTAAGTGGAAACATAAAATACCAGTTTATTTAATTAGATAGAATATATTTTTAAAATTGTATTGACTTGAATAATATATTTATCAGATTATATATAATAGTGTACCAGTTCATTTAGTAGTCGTTTCATTTTAATAGTGTACCATTGGAAAGGATACATTTTTATTGATTTAATAATATATTGATCAGATTATATATAATCGTAATTTCTATGTATCCTTCTATCAGTAAAAATCAACTAGGTGAGTATGGATTGACTCAATTTAATTATATATCTAATTTTTATGTTAGAAAGCTAATATACTCTAAAAGCAAAAAAAATTTTCAATTTTTTGTTTCATAATAAAATACCTGAAAATGGAATGGAATTACTTTTGTTTATGTTATTATGGATTTATGTTTAATGGAATTATATAAGTTTACTACACAAATATATTTAGTTAAATAGAATAAATTTTTATAATTTTATTGAATTTGAATAATATATTTATTACCTATAATCTTGTACCAGTACATTCAATTAGAAAGGCTACATTTTTAAAATTCTATTGATTTGAATAATATGTTTCCAATATATATTTGAATAATAATTTCCATTTATTGCATTTTGCATTGGAGTTCGTAACCATTTATATCTACCATTATATATTTTTAGCCAAAGGGCCACATTAATTCCTCTGGACATATTTTACGAATATATATTTTGAACATATATTTTAATAAATTGAATATATATTTTATGTAAGCAAATTTAGAGAACAAGGATATATTTTAAATGAGTGCAAATATACGTTTAAAATCTTAATAAATGATAAAACTGTGATCAATATGAGATCAATAAATGGCATTGAATTTAATTTATTAATAAGTCTTCTTAATTCATTAATAAAAAATTTAGTTCATAAAATAATGATAAAGAATTAGGAATCAGGATAAAAATTCGCCTTAGGAGTCAGAAATGTTTTAACCGACTCCATAATCCTCGTTTAAATATAGCAATAACATTAAATATACAACATCTAAAAAATCATGAAATTCAATAAGTTATAAGCAGCATTCTAATAGCAAATGTCTATTTTTTGCCAGAGTATCAAAATATACATTTATCTATGCCATTCAAATATAATTTATGAAAATCAGTCATAAAATTTGTAATCATGTAAATTATTTTGTATTAGTAAGTAACAAAAAAAAAACCAATAATTTTTTTATTAAATTTATTTCTTATTTTTTAAAAAGAATTTAATATTGAATTTTTATTCATAATAAAAATTATCTTAAATTAACATATTACATTAACTTATCTTAAATTTAAATAAGCTTCTTTTTAAAAATAAATTATCACTGAAAAAAAATTATCTGTTTAATTAAAATTATCTTTTTAAAAATATAGTATGGAATTTTTATTAATAATAAAAAATTATCTTTAACTTCTCTTAAAATTATCTTAACTTCTCTTAAAATTATCTTAAAACATTAACATCTTAAATTTAAATAAGTTTCTCTTTAAAAATAAATTATCACTGAAAAAAATTACCTTTTTAATTAAAATTATTTTTAAAAATGCAATATTGAATTTTTATTAATAATAAAAATTATTTTAACTTACCTAAAATTTTGTTAATTAATTCCAATAAAGTAAATTGTTTTGTAAATTAAGTATTAAAAAATCAATGAATTTCTTATTAAATTTATTTCTTAACTTTTTTAAAAAAATGCAATATTGAATTTTTATTAATAATAAAAAAATATCTTAACTTATTCTTATTTAATTGTAATTATTCCAAGTAAATAGTTTTGTATTAATAAGAAGTAAAAAAAATCAATAAATTTTTTATTAAATTTTTTTTAAATGCAAGATTGATTTTTTATTAATACCAAAAATTATTTTAATTATCTTAAAAAATTAAATTACTATATTAACTTATTTTAAATTTAAAAATGTTTCTCTACAAATAAAGTCTTCAAACTAAAGTCAATACTACAAATAAAGTCTTCAAACTACATTATTTTGAATTAAAAACAGATATTTTTTATATCAATTACTAATTTAACACATTTATATCATAAAATTCAGAATAGAGCCAACACTCTATATTTAATTTATTTTGTTATAATAAATTTAAAATGTGAAAATAATGAAGAAGAAATTATAATGTAAAAAATAAATTTTAAGCCTATTTAATTGAGAAAATTTGAAACGAACAAACAGTTATTAAAAACAGGACATATGAAAAAAATTTTAATTTACCATTTTAACAAAAAAAAAAAAAAAAAAAAAAAAAAAAATCTTAAAAAATTTAAGCATTGTTCATTTAAATATTTATAAATTATTAACTGTATTTCAATAAATGAAAATTGACAATTATTTATTACTTGGAATTTCAGACAGTTTAATTTTATTTTAGAACTAATTTGCAATCAAAGCATTATACTTTTATGCAGATAAAAAAACTAATTAGAACATTTTCCTAATTTATGTTAAATAAAAAATTGTAAATACCAGAAAATAATAGATTTTTACATTTTAATTTTTAAGTTAAAACACCATGAATGAACTTATTCAATATCTAATTATTTTAATTTGTTTATTTATTTACTTATTTTTGTAAATATTAAGCAAATACTAATAAATAACAGATGATAATTATTGAATGAATTATTTAAAAGTCACAAATTTACAGTTAAATTAAAACAACCTTAACAAAACAATATCATTAAAGATTTTTTTTTTTTTTTTTTTTTTTTTTTGTCACACACACAAAAAAAAAAAAAAAATAATAATAATAAATTCATTACAAAAAAATCTAATATTATAAATTTAAATTTATAGCAAAATACAAAAAGTTTTGTTTTTCTGTAACAAAAACAATTAGGAATAAATGATTACTCATACAACACTTCTGTATTTCAGCTACAATTAAGATGGTAATTGTTGAACGAATGTTGAATCACAATTTTACATTTTTTTTTTATTTATTTAAAGTAAAACATTAAAAAATTATAAATACTATGAAAATTAATAGACTATTATATTTTAATTTTTAAGTTATGACAACATGAATGAACTTATTTAATACCTAATTATTTAATATTTATTTACTTATTTTTGTTAATATTAAGCAAATACTAATAGAAAGAAAATTTTTGAATGATTTATTTAAAAGTCACAATTTTACATTTTTTATTTATTTAAAATAAAACCATCTTAACAAACAAACTTATTAAAAATTGTTCTTTTTCTGCTACATATAAAAAAAATAATCATAATGATTTCAGTTGATATAGAACATATCATTCAACAATATAGAACATATGTAGAATATTTATAGAACAAATGAAATCTAACTTATGTGTTCTTATATTTTCTGACAAACAAATTAGATTAGCCTTTTTTTTCGATATTTATTTAATTCAGGGAGACATTGGTAATTAATTTGGTAATAAATATTAATTATATATAAAATATTTGGTAATTTACATAAAAAAATATAAATATGAAAAATAATAAACTTTTATATTTAAATTTTGAAGTTATGACAACATGAATAGGCTCATTTTACACCTAATTATTTTATATTTATTTATTTATATACCTATTTGTTTTTGTAAATACAAAGCAAATAGTAATAAAAAACAGATGATAATTTTTGAATGAATTATTTAAACACACATTTACAGTTTTTATTTATTTAAAAAAATCCGTGACGGATTTAGGTTCGATGGCCCCCTAGGCCCAAGTTAATTTGAAGCCCTTATATGTAATAATAACAATAATCCGAATAGTAATAATGGATTCAAATTAAATTATTTAAATATAAGATATTTTAAATTTTACCACTAACACGATTAATTATTTAAAAAAATAATTATACCCTTTAAATATTGACATCTTGAGGTTGTCAAAGCACGAAAAGAAGCATTAAAATTCGGTCTTACAGTTGATATAAAACAAAATCGATTTCAAATTTTTGCCGCCACGAAAATTTTGGCACCCCTAAAAATTTGCATTCCTAGGCCCGGGCCTCTTGGGCCTAAGCCAAGTCCGCCACTGAAAAAAAATTCTAACAAAGTATCTTAATAAAGACAATATTTTTAATAACTTTGGTTAAACAAAAAAAAAATAATGAATTCATTACAAAAAAGGACCTCTAATATTATAATTCTAAATTTATAAGAAAATACAAAAACTTTTCGCTTTGTCACTCACAAACACGAACACTGATGTCATGTTTATACATTTATCAAGTTACCAAAATGCATATTTCAACAAAATTAAACATTCACTTATATTCTAAAAGTACATACCTGTTAGTATTAAGATTTAACAACAAGAATACATAACATGAGATTGAAACACTCCTGAAACACTTTTGTATTTCGGCTACAATTAAGATGATAATTGTTGAATGAATTTCGAATTATTTATTTAAAATAAAACAATCTTGTTAAAAATTGGGTTTTTTTGTCACACACCAAATAATAATAATAATGAATTCATTTCAAAAAACGACCACTAATATTATAATTTTAAATTTAGAAGAAAAAGCAAAAAATTTCGTTTTGACACACACAAACACAAACAATTATGACATGTTTATATATTTATCAAGCTACAACAATGCATATTTCATAAAGAAAAACAAACTAATTATTAACTTACATTCTAAAAGTACATACCTGTTATTATTCAGATTTATACAGTAAGCATCCAAAGCAACTTCTTTTTCCACATTTTTAATTACATATAGTATCGTTCTCAGATTAGACGTTCACTCTCCAACGTCAGCCAAGGTACTGAAAAATTCGAACGCAGTTTTGGAAGAATACGTATGAGTCATATTTTTTCCTACTTTTGTAGAACGCAATCGAAAAGAATAAATAAAAATTAAAAAATAACGGTTTTTTTTTTCTTTCAACTCCCTATTCTAGCTGTCAAATAATTCTAGAACATTATTCTTTTTTCCCATGAACCAAGAGCACGAATCTTTGATAATTTGATCTAAATAACGTTGAAAGAAGTTATGATGTTTATATAATTTATGACTGTTTGAAGCACTAAGTTTTTGAATATGAATAAGAATTACGGTTGTGGTTAGAATACTCGTATTATTCATAGGATCATTAAATTTTTTTTAAAATATCAGAACAGATCAGATCAATAAATTTTCAGAATATTTAATAATTTATGTAGTACTATCTCAAAATATCCTACTGTAGACTCTTTCGTCGGTTTTTTTTTTTTATACAGATTTCAGATTTCTGAGTTTTTCGATATTTCTATGTACTATAATCTTTACATTTAGAATTAGAAGAATTTATGACTTCTCATATATCTTATGAAGACTCATTTATCTACAAAATAGGTTTTTCTTAACAAAGTGGTTTTTATAACTTTAAAGTATTTGCTTAAAAGACATTCTTGTACTTACTTAAAAGACATTCTTGCACACAAAATTTGCTTACAAAAAATAATTGTACCAAACTAACAAGTATCAAAATATAATAGCTTGGTTTGGTTTGCCTCTCTACTGCCATTTTGTGCACAAATGGGCTAAACAGACGGGGGAAATACAGTTTAAAGTGGATTCTGAACCACAAAGAAATATCCATGCCGCCGCCAGGTTTCGAACCTGAAGTCAATGACACCAAGGGCCACCCACCACTTGGCCAGGTCACCAAAGTATAATAGACGAGTAAAGCAAACACTTTTTATAAAAAAATTCTATGTATTTGTAATACATGAAATATTTGTTCTTAATAATATAATGCCTTCTATAAGATCTTCTTTTATAGTTGATATAAGATTTTTATAAGCCTCAGTGCTGTGAAAGGTCTCCCATCAATTACTTGGACAGTAGCTAAAGCAGAAATTGCCCTTGCTACTAGATGTGTTATTGAAAGATATTTAGAAAAATAGAAAAATTTTAGAAAAAAAAAATAATTTTTTTTAAAAAGTGTCGGAAAATGTAATTTAAGCAGTCGGACTCCTTTTTAAGGGGATTACGGACTCCTTAAAATTGCTCATTGCCGACATTTTCTCCTACCCAACTCAAAACAGTATGTGCGTTAAGATAGTACGCATTTCTTCACAGGTTTTATTTACTACTGTGTCCAAAAAGTAAGACCAATTTTCAATTTAAAATTCCCGGGACTTATGGAATTTCAATTTTTTTTTTTCTTTTTTAGGTTGATAGCACTGTACTTGACATCTGTGGGAAATTTGACGTCAAAATATTCATTAGTGTTTTGAGCAACGCTTGGCTTGCTGAGACGCTAAAATTGATTCCGGCGATTTTTGAAATGTCTGAATTAATTGAGCAAAGAACTTGCATTAAATTTTGTTTGCGGAAACGTATAGAATATAGTAGAACGCATTCGGTGAGCATTCCTATATCGGAAAGAAATGTTTAGAAGTGGTATAAAAGTTCAAAGAAGGCAGAGAACGCGTTTCAAGACGACAAGCCCTCTGGTCGACCATCAACCGACAAAGCTCACGTCAAAAATTAAAGATTTGGTGCTTTGCAAAACCGTCGATTTACAATTAGAGACCTTGTTGATGATGTTGGAATTTAGAAAGGATCGGTCAATTCCATGTTGGGCCTCAAACGCGTCAAATCTCGATTGGTACTTTAAATACTGAATGCGACAGCTCACACTGCATTGATTCTTCGTGACTTTTTCTCCAAAAATGAAACCCATATCGCTCCACAACCACAGTATTCATACCGTGCAACTTCTGGCTATTCCCTAAACTCAAAAGACCACTCCGGGGACACAGTTTTATGTCGAATGAAGAGATTCAACGTGAATCGGCGCGCCCTTTGAAGGCCATCCCTGTGATGACTTTTTAGTATGCAGTGAGGATTGGAGAAAAAGTTGGCATAAGTATATTGTGTCCGGAGGGGATTGCTTTGAAGGCGATGAAATAAATTTGGAAGAATAAAAGAGTTTTTAAAAAAATAATAATAATTGGTCTTACTTTTTGGGCATAGTAGTATTAATGAAGCCGGACAAGAATGGACAAAGTGAAAACAAATAATTTATGTGATCATTTATTTTCTGATGAAAAAATCAGCTTAGCATTTTTCGATATGTATTTAACTCAGGATGATATTCGATGGCAATGTTGCTTTGAAATTTGATAATTAATTAGTTTCATGATGAACCACAGGAACTGCATTTTAAGAAATTTATAAGAAAATGCAAAAACTTCCGTTTTCTCTGTAACAAACACAAACAACTGGTTTACACGTTTATCAAATTGCGAAAATGCATATTTCAATAAAGAAAAAAATTAAACATATATTTACATTCTAAACTACTTACCTATTGGTATTCTGATTTACAGAACAAGGATATAGATCACAGGAGTTAGAATATTTATAGAACAACTGAAAACAAATTTATGTGTTCGTATATTTTCGGACGAACAAATTTGATTAACCTTTTTCGATATTTATTTAATTCGCGGAGAGAATTGTGACAAAATTTTTACAAATTTACGTCGGTAATTAATTTGTTTCAAGATTAACCATTGTAATTGTGTCAAACAGACATATAAATTATATAAATATGGCAAAGTTTATATAATTGTACAATTTCAAGCCACGACTATCAGTTGAAGTATTCCCGTAGTCCATTCAGTCATGTTTTCTGGTATAATACAGTTACAAATAATTGAATACTCTTGAAAAATTTCTGTATTTTGGCTACAATTATGATGATAATCTTTGAATTAGTTAGTTAAAATTCACAATATTATACTGTAGTTGAGTTAGACCCCAATTGTTTGGTTAATGAGGAGAGTTGTTACGTGAATGTAATAAAGGAAAATAAGCGTTTAACCGAAAAGAGCGAAATTAGTGTAGACGAAGAAACACCAATTGAGAATAAAAACGAAATTTTCAGAGTTAGTCGATGAGGTTAGGGATTGCTTTGCAATGAAATTGTGTGAATTAGGGTGTACGATACTAACTAAGATTGAAAGAATAGTTTCTAGATTAACTAATGCACCAACCGAGTTTCAGAGGTTAATGTACCATGTCTTAGGACCACTATTGAATATTAAAGCTTTGATGGAAAGAAGTTTGATCTGGAAGTTTATCAAACGATGTCCGTTGACGAACAAATCCTTATTCAAAGTGGTGATCCTGATTTGGATAAGACCATTTCCATTTTTACGAAAAGAAAATGGAAAGACACAAAGACTGGGACTTGAGAATGAAAGAACTGGACAGAAATCTAAACAATGCTTTAAACAAAGCAACCAACAAGAATCCTTTTCAAATGCTACATGGTTACTCACCAAAACTCAACGATGGAATTTTAAGGAAACAAGCTGATGAGAGTGCAGAAGGAAGGACTGATCCTGTGGAGATTCAAACCTCGTCTCACGAGCGGAAAGAGAATGTGCAGGAAAAGATGAAGGACGCTTACAACAAGAAAAGGTGCGGAACTATTACTTACAAGTCAAGACAAGTTGTGGTTAGGAAAAGGACTCCGACACCGACAGAAGAACTAACAAAAAGACCCAACCAAAATATCGAGGTCTTAACTGATGTGCTACCAGGCGATACCTATAGAGTTACTCAATTTGAAGAAAAGAGCAAAGGACATTCTTACTGTACCACATATAAGCCAGCTAAAGGCATGACAGAATTAAACTGTTTCTGATAGAGAGAACTCGTCAGGTGAACTTTTTAGGTGATTTTTCAGACAATGAACTTAGTGACTCTAACCTAAGACGTAATCCAAGACGTGCCTGCATAAAGACAATCTCCTACGGAAAATGATAATTCAATATGAGTGACTTGACATAACTTTAACTGACTTGATTTAATTGAATTTACTTGATTTAATTGCTATTTACTGATTTTTATGTTGATTTAATTGATTTTATTGTGTTGCTACTGGTTTATATAAGTAATTTGATTTAGTTTTAATTCCAATTTGCTTATATTGAATTTAATTGACTTATATGTTGTTTTACTGATTTTTATATGTATTGAATTAATTGATTTATTTAGTGATTGATGAGTATGTAGTTAGATAATCATGTGAATAATTTCTAATGATGCTTATTATAATGATTACCTTATTTTATAACTTTAGTAGTTCATTCGAGGGCGAATGATTGTCAGGAAAGGCCGAATGTAAGGTTTAATTATAACCGCGAGAGGTCGCGGTTATAACTGGTAACTGTGACCAGTAACTGTGGTCCAGTGCGGTGAGTAGCAGTTGCGGAGAGATCTCGAGACCACGAGGTGAACGGTAGGAGCGTCAGATAAAAACAGACGGTCAGGGACCGGCTTTGGTTTTTTAGATATCAATAGTATTGTAGAAGTGGCACAGGGTGCCAAGTTATGTATGTATTCATAGTGTGAATAAAAAGATTAGTATTATTAAAAAGAGAGTATTCCATCCTGACACAACGAGCTGCTAGTACAGTAGCTAACAATATAATTTTACAGAAATTTTTTTAGTTCCACTCAGCCGTTTGTAGTATAGATAGAAATGTAAATACCCGTAGAAATATAGAAATGTATAGATAGAAAATGTAAATACCCGTGAGATACTTCTGTATCTAGGCTAAAATTAAGAAGTTCATTTTCATTAATACATCATTACTCATACATTACATCATACTGCATATTAATACATCATCCACTTCTTCCCACTGGAATATTTTGTTTAAATTCACGCACACGTTTATTCAATTGCGCGCTTTGAAGACCATCTGGCGATGACTTTTTAGCATGCATTGAGGATTG
This sequence comes from Caerostris extrusa, assembly GCA_021605095.1. Classification (NCBI taxonomy): domain Eukaryota; kingdom Metazoa; phylum Arthropoda; class Arachnida; order Araneae; family Araneidae; genus Caerostris; species Caerostris extrusa. Next base: position 107,568 of record BPLR01019847.1, read on the forward strand.
GAAAAAACGTCGGCATAAGTGCATTGTGTCCGGAGGATTACTTTGAAGGCGATGAAAGGAATTGGGAAGAATAAACAAAGAGTTTTTATAAAAAAAAAATAATTGATCTTACATTTTGGGCACAGTAGTATGGTCACATTAGAAATATCATTATGGGCAAAAAAAGTGGCAATGGTTACATTTAGTCGGTGGACACTATTATATAATTATCTTTTCCTATATAAATAAGAAGCAAAGATCTTAGTGGAATTATGAATTATTGTTTTGGGCTTTTTTTTTTTTTTCATCGTGTGGAAATTGATTCTGTTAAAGTTCTCTTGGCATCTACGAAAGATTGAGGAGAGAAATGGAATTAAAAGTTGTAATAAAAAAATACATAATGCTGTATGCTAATCATTTTTATAGGACAAAACAGTTTTTGTAGTCAAAAGGTGATCCATCTAGAAAAATTTAGGATTAAATATTGATAATAGTAGAATTGTTTGGGAAAGAGGGAAAAAAAAGAAATACAATTGCAGATTATTCTTTTTTGAAGTATTTATAAATCTGAAATAGATAAATAAATACCCCAGCAAAAAAAAAATGCGTATCGGAATACGTGTAACAATATTGATGACGAAGAAGGATTTTAACACTAATTCATTTTTATTGGATCAAAGGATCGGTACATTTGAATACAAAAATAAACCGATTTGCATGACTGGTATTTCTCAGAAAAAATGTTATATATTTGCAGTATTATTTTGAGAAATGCGAACGTTGTAGTTTTAAATGTGCATTAAAATATTCATCCGTGTATTATATCTCCAGCACTAAATATTTCTCAGAAATTATATTAATGGAAACGAGCTCTACCTGATATTAGGGAAAATTTGTTAAAACTTTGTTGAACTAGATTAATAATGTTCACTATTTATTTAAATACATTTTTTAATTTTTAAAAAATGCGATTCAATTTAGTTAATACAATAAGGAAATATTTTGTTATCTTTTGTATTATGAAATGGGAAAAAAAAATAAAATTTTATCATTGTCCTTTTTTCTAATCAGAAGTTAGTCAAGAAGTAATTTCGGAATTAGTATTCAGTAGGGATCAGAATGAGGTTTGCTGGATGCATGCATGCATTGCAGTCAGGGCCGGATTTAGATGAAAAGAGGTCCTAGGCTATTTCACTTATGAGACCCTTTCACCTCCCATTTTTAAGTTTGTGATGTATATAAGTAGGTGTATAAGTAGATGTATAAGTGTATGATGGTGTATTAATGTATTTCTTTTTACATGAGAGATAATAAATACATAATTACTGTGATATATAGCAATATGTTAAATGAAACATGTGATTGGTACTCATCTTTATAAAAAAGTGTGACACGGATAAAAATGGAAAAAGTCGAGAAGTTATTCTCAGCACCTATATAGTATTTGTAACAATAACTAATCAAGCATAACACACAACATTTACAAAAAGAAACATAATTCAAATAATAAAAATCTTTGACTATGAAAATAAAATATGCAATCAAAATTATCATATTTTCTATCAAATTAAATTAAATATATTCAATACATTGAAGATTAAAGCAAATCCAATTCAGATAAATTTATTTCATAATAATTCGCATTTAAAGTGTAAGTATGAATTATTATGAAATTTAAGTTTAAACTTAATAATTTCAAACAACAAATCGATTCAGCGTTTTAGTATTTATTGTTATTAGAGTAGTGTAATTCTAATTTTGCTAACTATTTGAATGTAGGCCCTTTTGATCTTGAGGCCCTAGGCTGGAGCCTAGTTAGCCTATAGGAAATTCCGGCCCTGATTGAAGTTACCTCATTCAGTAACGAAAAGACCAGCAAGTGGTATGCTACAGCTTCCGATTTCCCGTGATTCAATTTTCTGGTTGGTGTTTTCTTGGTTTTCTCTTATTCAATTCATGAATTCGAATCATTAATCTTACCATCTCCTCTTAGAAGGAAATATCCCAATATTCTTGCCGTCAATGAACTATTCGCTTTTTGTTTGAAACTCCATGTCTACAAAAAAAGTAATGATAATGATGAATAAATATTTTTTAATATTAATGCACAGAATTAAAGAGCATAAATTTAGTATTTTTGCAAACTGCTAGCTTGTCATCGCGTTAACTCTAATGTTAACGCGATGATATTCAAATTAATATTCTTATTATTCTTGTAAAATTTGTATTCTTATTAATTTGCATTATTATTCTTGCAAATTGCTAACTTGCCAATTTGCAAGAATAATGCAAATAATAAGTGGCACTCAAATTTGCAAGAATGCTAAGAATATTATTTGCAAATTAATAAGAATACTAATTTGCAAGAATTAATAAGAATACTAATAGCAATTTTCGCCTCTGCAACTGTTAATTTGACGGCGCGCGTTTTCAAAGAGGATCATGGGATTGCAGAAGACATTTCCGTGATCAATCAGGTGCCACTTCTTAACAGAAGGGGTTTCTGAACACTCTTTTGCAAAAACAAGCAAACTTTTTACAATGTACATAATGTTCGTATAAGTAAAACTAAATGTTTTTCTTTTTCCAACCATTGAAAATGTAAATATAACTTTTAAATTATCTCAACAAACCGGCCTGATGAAAGCAATTCTGTTGTAGCATTAAACTAAAATTGATATTTTTTAAATAAATACTCATCTGTTTAAAAATGTGCGAAAAGTTTAAAATAAAGTTTAAAAAAGTAAAAAAATAATAATAATAATAAAACACAAAGAAAACTGAAATCTGCTAGGCAAATTTCAACTCATCAGTAAACATTCGAAGAATGGATAAATAAACTCAGGAACATGCCAATGTTTAATAATGCACGAGATATATTAAACAATTGATTGGAATATTACAAAAATCAATAGACACATGAATATAGCAATGTTAAAAGATCAAGAACTTCATGAAGACAGAATTGTTCAAGAATCGCTAAAAAATATACAAAAGTAAGAAAATGTCGTCGTAAATGAAGAATGAAGTATTCCAAATTCTACAAGAAACATTATGACATTCAATAGTCAAGTGAATATATCGAAATTTGAAAATTCTAGGCATAAATGAAGAATGAAGTATTCTCAATTCTACAAGAAACACTATAACATTCAACAGCCAAAAGAATATTATATATATCAAAGTTTGAAAATTCTAAGCATAAATGAAGAATGAAGTATTCCTAATACAATAAGAAGCACTATACAGCTCAATAGCCATGGGAAAATGCCAAAATAAATATTTAAAAACACCAAGCCAAAACGTGAAAAGTGCTTAAAAACCATATTACAAAACACTTCAAGCAATAGCTAAATTCTCAGAAAATTCTGAGGATTATTTGCAAATTTGGAATGGAGTTTTATTTGCTTGCTGCACTTTTTGGATTGCGCCGCGCAACCTAACCAGGACAACATCATGATTACACATGATAATAATATATATAGAACGATATAGTGATGAAAAATATAATTGGCCTTGTGAATGGAAACCAATGACGATAATTATTCGCAGTTTTCATGAGAAGTAAAGCAGTTATTTATTGCTTGGCTTTAAAATAATTATGCAACCGTGTTCCCTCGTACACACTGCAAAGAGCGTCCCCTGTGACGTTCAGAATAAATGGTCAGTAGGCTTCGAGACTCACACTCGAGAGGAAGTACGGTGTAACCAGCGCTGCCTCAGAGTCGTTTAGTTTACAATCTATCAACCCAAAAGGAATTTTATTTAGCACAATCCCTGTGTATTTGTTGACCTACATACTCTCACCCGGAGAGGAAATATATTTCGCTATCCAGCGTGTACCTGGTATCTTTATTTTCAACTTAGAAGTGAAATCCTTCCCCGAATCTTTAATTAGATGCTTTTTAATCGTTAATTATTGTTTGTGTATGTGGTATTTGTGCGTGTAAATAACGCTCTGTATTCTCAAGTTTGTGTCTCAAGTCTCAACCCAATCACACCTTTTACAATCAACTGTACAAACAACGACAACACTACAATTATAAAATGTAACAATAGTAACATTGAATTTACCTCGGAATATGATTATTAAAATTTAAATCAAGCATTTTGTTTCCATGCTTTTACAAATTTTTAAAAATACATTTTAATTAACACTGGCAACCAGCAGTTCAGAAATGAAGAATAAAATTATCGTATTTGGTGAAAGGAAAAAGGTGAAATTCGAAAAATCATTATTCAATGATAACTACACTGTATGAAGAAGGCTCATCAATGGCTGATGTTCATGCTTTTCTTTAAATTTCCCTCACTGTCACGCAGAATTTCTCATACCTAGAAGAATAAATTTTCAATATCTTCTACCACTTAATGGAACAGTCCATGAATTTACTGATACTTTTTTAACAAATGAAAGGGCTTGATTAAATGTCCCACAAGAATTAAAAGCGGAAATTCTTATAAATTTACTGGGCAAGTGAATAGGAAATTTATTTATATATGTTGAAGAGAAAGGATATTTATAAGTACGAGAAGAATAAATCATTGGTCCTAAATGAGTTCCAAGCAACCCCCTTGAGTGTTTACTTAAAAATTTCAAAAAACCTCACAAATTACCATCCGAAAATTATGTGCAGTTTGCATTCAGAGCGGTTGCAATGTTTGAGTATTACTGTCAATTGAGAGGGATATCTGAATTTAAGGGAGCTACGAGAACAATTGTTTCGATCAAATCTTAACATCACTTGGTTGAGAATTAATGTGGCACATCAATATCAAACAAGGGGAAGCATGGTTCAAACCTCAGCAACTGGGAGATAATTAGGTCTGTACATAGCTTCAAAGGTGAAACAAATCATGACAACAATTACAGTAAATTTGTAAAATGTAATCATGAAAAACTACTTTAAAACTAAAGTGTTTCTTTTTGAAACTATCAAACTTGAAAATGCCTATGGTGTGAATAAATTCATCTTCTTTACATATGTCCCAATTATAAAACCTTTCAGTGAATAATAGAATTGAAGTTATTAAAAAAATAATTTATGTTTTAACTGCATTTCCTCGTATCATAGATTAAAAAAGAACTGCATTTCAAGATGCCTGCCTGCTCGGAGTGTGGAAAGAGGCATCATGCTACAATCCATTTCAATCAGTACCCAATAAACCAGGGATGGGCAAGCTTTTTCGCAATATACAAACTTTTTTAAAAAGCAATATACAAGTATTACAATTTCAATATGTTAATGAGATGAATGAAATTGCTATTTCATTTTTAAAAGTTCCCTATATTGAGGTTCGAAGTGTGATGTACTGATTCTAAGGAACGAGGCTAAATGCTCATCTCTCTGTCTACTTTTGAAATAATCCTTTCTAAGGTTCATAGTTGAAATCACTTGTTCACATATATAAGATGAAACAAACATAGCACCGATTTTCTGGGCGTGAGATATTAAATTTAAAAAACTTACTTACGATAATGATTTGTAAAAACTCTGACTTGTTGGCGCCAATCTGCAGCTATAACTAACAAAGAACTTCCGCTTTTAACACTTTACCGTCTGAAAGCTGTCTGTACCTGCTATTTCCATCGATTTATGATTTGTAGAACAAGAACAGAAAGTAAAAAGATCATGAGTACTTTGAAAAATAGGAAGAAATAAATAATATTTAATCAAAGTAGAAAAGGAGATGGATATATAATATATAAAATATATATATTTTTAATTTTCCCGGACTGGCAAATTAAAATTCTATCCGCAGGCCGGATAGACCCTTCCGGCGGCCGGAGTTTGCCCATCCCTGGCCTAGGGCCTCAAGATCAAAAGGGGCCTACATTCCAATTGTTGGCAAAATTAGAATTACACTATTCTAAAAACAGTAAACACTAAAACACTGAATCGAAAATAAGGAGAAATTCTACACATATGACTAATAAACAAACATAAAAACGCACATTGGTTAAAGATCATTGGTTTATCGGTTTGGTTTCGTTTAAAACTTAAAATTCATAATTCTTAAATTTTAAAAGTAGGAATTAAAAAATTAAATTTTCAAATTGAATTAAATTTTCAAAATTAAATGCGAATTATTATGAAATAAATTTATCTGAATTGAATTTGCTTTAATCTTCACTGTATTGAATGTATTTCATTTAATTTGATAGAAAATATGATAATTTTAATTGCATATTTTATTTTCGTAGTCAAAGATTTTTATTATTTGAATTTTTGTTTCTTTGTAAATGTCGTGTGTTATGTTTGATTAGTTATTGTTACAAGTACTATATAGGGTGCTGAGAATAAATATCCAAATAAATGTTTTCGACTTTTTCTTTTATTTATTATCCGTGCCACATTTTTATAAAGATTAGTACCAATCACAACATGTTTCAATTAACATATTGATATATATCACAGTAATTATGCATTTTATTATCTCTCATGTAATTAACAAACTTAAAAAGGGGCGGTGAAAGGGCCTCATAAGTGAAATAGCCTAGGGCCTCTTTTCATCTAAATCCCGGCCCTACCTTTGTCCAAGTGAGTTTAGGCCAAATATGAATCATGAAAATAGTCTTTTAATCACAATATGTTCTTCAAGTAGAAAGAACTTTTTATTGAGTACAGCCATCTGCTTCATTTCTAATGTGACAGAAGATTTATTTCCAATCAAAAAGTTGCTGAATTCAAGAAGTGCGTCTCGTTAATCAAGAGTTTCGGTATATATTAGCAATAAAGAATAAACTTCTACTCGTGAATAGGTTTTTTTAGTAGTTCTAAAGATCATAGAAGATTTAATTCCATCAAACAAAATAGAAATAAACGAAGACGATTTGTGTAATATTAATTTGGCTTATAATTTTTTTCTTTCTAATGCAGCTGGCAAACACTTAGACAGCTTGGTCATGGATGCCTTAAGGCAAGCGATGCACAGACGTTACTCACTTTGCATTACCCAGGGGGCGCGTGTAACTTGAAGATAAGCCACGGACGCGGATTAACAATGCCCCGCAACACTCTACGATCCTATTAGACTGGGACCTACGGTTTACAGTGGATTACGAACCACTACAAACATCCATGGCACCGCCGGGTTCGAACCCGAAACCTATGGTACCGAGCGCCAGAGCGCTAGCCACTCGGCCATTCAGGCCCCATTTGGCTTATAATAGATTTAATGTTCCTGAGCGCATTCAAATTCTATTGGGAGCTGACGTATTCTATGATATACTTAAACCAGGTCAATTTAGAATGAAAAAAATTCGAATCTTATTTTTTTAAAATACTGTGTTCGGCTTTGTGGTATCCGGATGCAGCAAGGCAGAAATATTAAATAGAGAACATTGTAGATTATCCACAAATACTAACTTTGATTGTACAATTAGGAAGTTTTGTGAACTCGAACCAGTGGAATCCTATACAATAAAGAATAGCCAAGCAGATATTTATGAAGTACATTTTCAGAAAACTTACAAAAAGAGATGAGTCAGGGAAGATATACAGTAACCACATCTCTTAAAGAAGATTCTTCATATTTAAAAAATCCAAACAAATTGTTCTTCAGAGATTGAATACCTTATGGAAAAGACTCAGTAGTGATTCAGACTCAGTAGTATTGGAGATTATATAAAGACTTTTTAAAAGAATACAGAGATTTAGGCCACATGAGTGAGATAGATGAGAATGTAGAACTCGTGATAACCTATTGCTTGCCTCATCATGGGAGCTATCGGCATCAAAAGAATACCACAAAATTGAGGACTGTGTTCAGTACGTCGACTGTGACCACCAGTGGAAAGTCTTAATGGAGTTTAAAGACTTTTCACTTTCCAAGACTCATCTTGTACTAAAAGATGACCAAGATGCAAGATGATCTTTTCTCATTGTTAATAAGATTCCGTAAGCATGTTTTTGTATTCATTAAAGGCATTCATTAAATATATCGAATGATAAGCATTGACAAGAACCAAAAGAAACCTCCAGCGAATTCTTTGGAAAGAAGACGCAAATGCGCCAGTAAAGGTGTTTCAACTCAATACTGTTACTTGCGGTACAGTTAGTGCTCATATCTAGCAACGAGGACTCTAAAACAGATTTCCATTGATGAAGGAAAGATCTTCCCTATTGGTGAATCGGTATTGCGCTATGACTTTTACATTGACGACGTACTAAGTGGAGCTAACACTCTAGAAGAGGCCAAAGATATTCAACGACAACTAATCGATATTTTAAAGACTGCTAAAATGTCCTTGTCCATTACTTTAGAACTGATTTTAACACTGAAAAAAGAATATGAAATCTCAGCAGCGAATGAAGTTAATATTTGAAAATTTCATGGAGCTCATATTGACTGTTTTGCCTTCAAAGTAGAAGTGGAGCATCTTGCTCATCCCACTAAAAGATCTATATTATCTACCACTGCCAGACTCTTTGATCCGCTTGGATTGTTGGTGACAACTAATGGATGAAAATTAAATCAAAAATTTTTCATGCAACAATTGTAGCTGCTGAAGATTGACTGGTGTGAATTACTTCCCCCAGGAAGAAACACGTGAATGGCAAAACTTTGTACAGTCTTTGATGAAATGCAATGACATTATTTTTGAACGCTCACTTATAATTGAAAACTTTGAAATAACGGAGTTTTCATGGCTTCTGTGACTCTGAAAAGACATATGGAGCTGCAATCTATGAGAGATCGTGTACATTAGATGTGATGAAGGTGAAACTTCTTACCAGCAAATCCCGTGTTTCATCCCTCAAGCAGATAACGCTACCTCGCTTAGAGTTATGTGATACTTTCCTTCTTTAAAGTAAAAATAAGTAAAATAAAGCAAAATGAAAGATGCATTAAGAATGGACTTTGCCTCAGTCCCTCTTTGGAGAGATTCTACTGTAGTGGTTTCATAGATCCATTGTGAACCCAAAGAATTGAAGACCTTTGTTGCTAATCGAGTGTCCCAAGATCCAAAAACTAAGTTCATAACCAGTGACACCATATGGCATCAGATGAAATCCTAGCTGACATTATTTCTAGAGGATAATGCATACGAATCATCCCTGGTGGTGTGGTCCTGAATTCTTCAAAGAATAAATATGTGAAAGGTATTACCGAAGAGTCTGCACGACAAACTGACTTTGACTATGAACTCAAGATTTTTAATAACTCTTTAGAAACAATCTTGGTGAACACTGATATCTGCAACTTGCCTGATGAACTACATTAGCAATAATTATTTCAAAATAATTCATGTGTTTTCTTGTATTTGCAGATTTTTATATAATTGTAGCCATTAGGTAAAAAAGAGAGGTCCCTTGACTTTGGATGAGAGGCCTTAGTGATTGTAAATCAACAAAGGTGAAATGACAGCCAATTTAAAGTGTTTAAATGTGTCTTTTGATTCAAGGAAGTGCTTAGAGTGGGTGGGCAAGAATGCAAAAATTCAGCATCTCCCTTTCAGAGAAACATCCAATCATCCTCCAAAAGAATTCAAAACTAAGTGTAAAATATTTTATATCATTAAGATACTACTTCCTGTTGGCTCGTAAGGCTTATTGAATTCAGTCTGGTTAAAATTTTGGCCACTTAGTGGTGGCAGAAAACCCTGCATTTTGTGCTACTTGTTTTAAGGATAAATGCGTTGTGCGCCTTAAGATTATTATCTGGTTTAGAAAAGTATCTGTGTCTGCACCATTTCACTTTGTTAGATTTATGTGGACTCATTTTTTGTGTGTTATAAAATCAACGAATGGCCAAACATTTGTGTGGTTAAGTGTTCCGCCAATTTTATCTGGAATCAAGAACTTAAAATTAAAAGTGTTCCGCCAATTTTTTGAACTTAAAATTTTTTAATTTTCCCGAGGGAGAATTTAGCCTCTTATTTTATTGATGAATCGATTGAAATTTTGAATTAAGAATCGATTGAAATTTTATTCTCCCTAAATCTCCTCCTAATGGAGGTCTCTGAGAAACAGGTTAAAAAAAAATCTAAAAAAATTTAAACATCTAAATTTAGATTCCCACTAAAATCTGAGAAATATGATTTAAAAAGAACGTTTGAAATATTGGTGTCATGTATGAAGAATTGGAAACTATTACTAATCAGGTACTATTGTGTCCAAAAGTAAGACCAATTTTCAATTGAAAATTCCAGGGATTATAGAATTTGATTTTTAGGTTGCTGGCACTGCCCTTGACATCTGTGTGAAATTTGACGTCAAAATATTCATTAGGGTTTGAATTACGATTGGCTTTGTGCGACTGTGATGTTAACAATTTTTTTAATTCTTCAATGTTTGTAAACATTGCAAGGCCGGGAGTATATGCTTGTGCAAGCAGCGCCATCTGTGAAAGCGCTGTTGGGAAACCCGAGTTGAAGTAGAGTTGAGTACGTGTGTAAATAGAGAAGGAATGTGGCGAGACCATGCTCGAGTGTGATAGCCGCCAAAATAAATGTGAAAATATTACAGTTCACATCTTGATTTTTATTTCGTGTGAAAGAGTTTCCGAACACACATATTTATCTCAGGAGAATGTGTGATTAGAACAAAAAGAAGCAAAACTTTTCACGAAATCCAAAAAAAAAAAAAAAAAGAAAAAAGAATGCTATTTTTAAATAAGTATCAAGAAACCATTTTGGAAGCTTTTATAAATACGGATCAATACAAAAATCCTAAATTTCTTTAGACATTATTATACACTTTGAAATTCTATTATTAAAAAAAACAATACAGGTAATACTGATTTTATTTCATTTAATCTAATCTAAACCTCCTATATTTTAAATTTATTATTTTTTTTCTTATTTCAGGTTTAAAAATGTCTTACTTAAGAATTAAAAAAAAATACACAAAGTTAAATGAAAAAATATTACTAATAACAATAATAATGAAAAAATGATTTTATAAGGCAAAAAATGGTTCAATTTACAACACGTAAAATACAAAAAAAGATAAGTAAGGTATGATACTAAGGTAAATTTGTTACTAAGGTATATTTTGTTTTAAATAATAACATTTTATAAATTATAAAAAGAAAATTCAAAATCTTTTTTATTTTGCATTTTATTCGATTTCTGAAATGAAAAATGCTAGGCTGAAAAAATTCGTAGTTTATTTCATAGCATTTTTAATTATTAGTTGCAATTCGAATAATTTTTTTTGTTTTATTTTAAATTAAAATTTTTTTCTTTAATATTGCTATTCCAAAATTAAATAAATTTCTACTGAAAAGACCTAATGGTTTATTCTATTTAATTTATAATATTTTATTTAATTGTTTGGCTTATTTTATTTTATTTAAAAGACCTAATGTTTATGTATTTAATTTTCAAAGTATGTTAGTCATATTTCTGAATTGTTAATCATACTTTTGACAGTTTAAAATTAACAATTATTAATCTTAAAAATACTACACAAAAATCTGGGAAACTTTTTGTTTTATATTCAATTATTGAAATGATTTATTTGATTGCAATTTGAATAATTTTATTATTTTATTTTAAATTGATTTTTTTTTCTCCTTCATATTGCTATTCCAAAATTAATTAAACGTGTACTGCAGAGACTTAATGGTTTATTTTATTTAAATTTCAAAGTATTTTAGTCATATTTCTGAATTGTTAATCATACTTTTTCACAGTTTAAAATTAACATTTATTAATCTTAAAAATCAAAAAAATCTGGGAATCTTTCCATTTTATATTAAATTATTTAAATAATTTTATTGTTTTATATTAAATATTACAAATTGTTATCACAAGCATAATTTATATTTTTTTTTTATTCTTATGGCTCTTCCAAAATTAAATAAATTTGTACTGAACAGACCTAATGATTTATTTTATTTAAATTTCAAAGTATTGTCATATTTCTGAATTGTTAATCCTATTATTAATTAATCATATAGTTTAATAATTATCATATAATCATATAAGTTTGAAAATAAATCCTAAAAATACTACAAAAATCTGGGAAACTTTTGTTTTATATTCAATTATTGAAATTATTTTATTGTTTGTAATTTGAACAATTTTATTTTTTGATTTAAATACTACATTTCTTTTATCACAAAAAAAAAAAAATTAAAAAATTTTTCCATGTTATTGCTGTTTCAAAATCAAATATGTTTGTACTGTAAAAAGCTAATGGTTTATTTTAAAACATTTTTAAATTTTCAAAAGTATTTTAGTAGTGGTTTTTAAATTGAGAATTTAATTGAAATAGAATAAACAATAAGCATGTCCTGGAAAAAATTTACAAGTCTCATGAATTAAAAAAAACATACAGGTTTAAATCAAAAGTGTCTTTTATTGATTAATTACAATGGAAAAATATTTTCACCTTGAAAAAATAGCTTCAACAGCATAAGTTTCAGGTTTAAGCTGCAAAGAAAATTATATAAAATATATAAAATTATTAAAAAATATTTAAATTTATAAAAAAAATTTAAATATTATTATAAAAAATATATATTTAAAAACGCTCATATTATTATTTTTATAATTAAAAAATATTGGCAAAAATAAATCTGAAGTTTATGAAAGAAGTTGTCAAAAATATAATTAGTTATTTTCTATTACAATAAATCTCAAAAACCAGATACAATTTCATTTGGAATACATATTTCCACATACTTCTTAAAAAGAGTCTAAATTAATTTATGATTAGAATGGACAATTTATTCCATTTATTTATTAATATCACGAAGTATTTTGCATAAATCTTTGTAAAATATCAAAACAAAATATTTACAACTCAGAAATAATTAAGAATTTTACCGATTATATTTATTTTTCTAACTGAATGCTAACATACAATTCAGCAATTAATTATTATTATATATAATATAATTTTATTTTAATTTACTAATTGTACAAAAACTATAAAAAATAGTTGATGTGATGGGATTTTTAAAAAAAAATCTTTTATTATATAACTGAACACAATAAATATCACATGTATGATGTGTTTAGCGTTTAGCGTTATTATTCTTTCTCAAAGAATAAAATGTTATTTAAAAAATGAAATCAAGTAAAGCATATAAAATCAAAGAATAAAAAGTTATTTAAACAATAAAATCAAGTAAAACATATAAAATCAAGTAAACATATAAAAATAATTTTAAACATGTTTCCTATTATTCCATATTCCCTATTTATTCCTATTGTTCCATATTTCCTTTATTAAATGCAGTAAACATTAGCTAGCCATTACTTAATAAATAAAATAACTGAAAAGTTATATTGATCTGCTGCTAGTGCTGCCATCTAGCCAACACCAAATTAACTACTAAGAATATTTTACTATGCAGTATGTAATCTCCAAATCGCCTTCATTTTATTTTAGTTAAACTCTAAATTTCCCGGCTGTATACCTGTTTTTCAAATTTTTATCTTGTTTTTGCTAATTTTTAAGCAATAATTTTATTTTTAGACATAAACGGACTGCTAATTGTACCAATTTTTAATTATCTTAACAAGTTTTCCAACCTGATTGTAATTTTGAAGTAGTAGACTTTAAATTTAAAATTTTTATTTTAACCAGATTTCATTATTTCAAGTATTTTTATTCAATTCCTTCTATTAGCTCACACTCTCCCTACATATATCTTGTTCAAATTTTCAATCGTTAACAAAATACTTTTTATTCATCCACTCAAGTTCAAATACATTTTTTTTTTTTTGAACTTGTAGTGGATGGCACTTGATATTAATACAGTTTTTTTCAAATATTAATTCAGTAATTAAATTTAATTAATTAATTATATATTTTTTTTATATTTAAGTTGCATCTATCTACCAATATATGGCTCCAGATAAACTTAAAAAATGAACGAAAATTATTTATAAAAGGACTTTCTGCACTATAGTGAAAAAAAAAGTAGGAATTGACTTAAAATTTTTTTTTTATATTACTTGTATAGCTATCAAGTTGCATTTTAAAATCGCTGATAAATAGTTACAATACAGCAACATTGAATACGGTTATTGTATGGTTTACCTTATTGACGGAGACAGACAGCTTCACAGTCTTCTTGGCTAAGGAAATTGTTGCTGTTTCCTTGGCAACCTCCATAAATGAAGAGTTCGCATTGTCCTGTCTGCTTGTTGAAGAAGAATCGGCGGAAAGCAGCCTTGCAGGATCCAACCACCTTCTCTTGGTCGCATGCACTCTCTGATGCTAAGGCTAGAAGATTTAGAAGCAAATATGTGATTCACCATAATTTCGATTACCATACGTTCTTTGGCAAAATTAAAGATGCTATAAGATCTAATTTAATAAGATCTTTCTTTTTTTTTTTTTTTAATAGTTAGGCAATGCAATTTGACATCAAAAATTGGTCTTAAGATACTATTTTATGCAATTAACCCATCTGTCTTTTCGTAGTAAATCATAAATAATGTAATTATTACATGGTTTAAGAATATTAATCATATTCTTCATGTTTTTAAAAAAATTCGTTTTCCAATTTCTTATTGTTCATTCCTTAAATTAATATGATGAAAACATTTTTATGTCAAAATATTTTTTTCATATTATTGATCGATCGAAAAAAACTTATATACATTTTCTTAAAAACTATTTAACTTTTTAAGGATCTCGTGTTCTACTAATGTCGCAAATATTTCTTGATGAATGGAGGTGAAAGATTATTGATGTCAGTAAGGGTTTTCATGCTTCACTATCCCATATTTCCTTTATTAAATACAATAAACGTTAGCTACCCATGACTTAACTAATAAATAAAAAAATAAATAAACGAAACATTATACTGATCTACTTGATGGTGTCATCTAGCGGATGCTAAAGGAACTATTAAAAACAATTTACGATGCAGTATGCGATCTCCAAGTAGCATCCATTTTATTTCGGTAATACTCTAAATTTCCTGGTTTAACAGTTTTCCAACCTGATCGAAATTTTTGGAGCAGTAGAAATTTAATTTTCAGATTTTATTCTTTAACATTAAATTTTTAAAAAATTATCTCATTTCATTATTTTTAAAATTTCAAACTGACGAAATTTTTTTTAGTTGCTTTAAGTTAATTTATCAACATTCCTTAAAACTATGTAACATTTTAAAGATTCTTTCAGTAATTAAGATGTGGATATTTTCGTGATACTTAATACCTCAAAGGAACTTTTTGATAGATACGCCTGTTGTCATTTCATTGTTACACGGAATTTTCACAAAATCCATTACAATAAGAACAAGTATACACTGCACTTATCGTGAATTAACACTCCTCGTTTCTGAAACCTTTGACTGAAAGACATATCGTAAATATTATAACAACTAACCAGCTTCTTTTTTTTGTACTAATCCTCTATATATGACGAATTAGCAATCGTTTCGGAAATAAAATACATGTTGTATAAGTTTAAATATATAGCCTGCTACCAATTGTGAATTCAGCCACCACCTATGACGAATTAAAACTCTCTGAAACCTTTTACTGAAATATATGTTGTAAAAGTTCAAGAATATACTTTGCGACTAATTGTGAATTGATTCTCCACTTCTCGTTTCGAAACCGTTGACTTAAACACATATCGTAAAAGTTAAAACAACTAATATGCGTCCTTTTGTGAACTAAGCCTCCACATATGGCGAATGAACTGAAACCTTTGACTGAAATATATGTTGTAAAAGTTCAAGCATATAGCTTGCGACTAATTGTGAATTGATTCTCCACTTCTCGTTTCCGAAACCGTTGACTGAAACACATATCGTAAAAACAACTAATATGCGTCCTTTTGTGAACTAAGCCTCCACATATGGCGAATGAACTGAAACCTTTGACTGAAATATATGTTGTAAAAGTTCAAGCATATAGCTTGCGACTAATTGTGAATTGATTCTCCACTTCTCGTTTCCGAAACCGTTGGCTGAAACACATATCGTAAAAGTTAAAACAACTAATATGCGTCCTTTTGTGAACTAATCCTCCACCTATGACGAATGAACTGAAACCTTTGACTGAAATATATGTTGTAAAAGTTCAAGCATATAGCTTGCGACTAATTGTGAATTGATTCTCCACTTCTCGTTTCCGAAACCGTTGACTGAAACACATATCGTAAAAGTTAAAACAACTAATAAGCGTTTTTTGTGAACTAATCCTCCACCTATGACGAATGAACTAAAACCTTTGACTGAAATATCTGTTGTAAAAGTTCAAGCATATAGCTTGCGACTAATTGTGAATTGATTCTCCACTTATCGTGCATTTCTCGTTTCGAAACCGTTGACTGAAACACATATCGTAAAAGTTAAAACAACTAATATGCGTCCTTTTGTGAACTAATTCTCCACCTATGACGAATGAACTGAAACCTTTGACTGAAATATAGGTAAAAAAATTCAAACATATAACCTGCGACCAATTGTGAATTGAGCATCCACCTATCGCGAATTAAGATTTCTTGTTACTGAAACACATTTCGTAACAGTTAAAGAAATTTTGTGAACTAAGCCTCCACCTATGACAAATTAACACTCTTTTCTGAAACATTTGACTGAAATACATGTCGTACAAGTTCAAACATATAGCTTGCGACTAATTGTGAATTGATTCTCCACTTATCGTGCATTTCTCGTTTCGAAACCTTTGACTGAAACACATATCGTAAAAGTTAAAACAACTAATATTCGTCCTTTTTGTGAACTAATCCTCCACCTATGACGAATGAACTGAAACCTTTTGACTGAAATATAGGTAAAATTCAAACATATAACCTGCGACCAATTGTGAATTGAGCATCCACCTATCGCGAATTAAGATTTCTTTTTACTGAAACATTTGACTGGAACACATTTCGTAAAAGTTCAAACATATAGCTTGCGACTAATTGTGAATTGATTATCCACTTATCTTGAATTAACACTCCACTTTACTGAAGCCTTTGACTGAAACACATATAGTACAAATCAAAACAACTAATCTGCCTCTTATTGTGAACTAAGCCTCCCTTATGACGATTTAACACTCGCTTCTGAAACCTTTGATTGAAATACATGTAAAAGTTCAAACCTAATATAACCTGCGACCAATTGTGAATTGAGTCTCCATTTATCCCGAATTAACATTTCTCGTTTCGGAAACCTTTGACTGAAACATGTATCGTATAGGTTTGACCCCTAACCTGCGTCATTTACAACTAGGACAAATTATTATTTTTGTAATTGCAGAATTTACAAAGGACATTGTATTAAATTATGAAAATATACCTCTGCACCCAATTTTCAATGTTTAATCTATGATGGCAAATGACTTTAGGTCAAATACAACATTTATTTAAAATAGTATTTATTACTTATGTTCTTTAAGGATAAACTCAATGGGATTGGTTACCTCCACACTTGTTGTAGCATTCATCTTCGGCCTTGAAGTTGTTTCGGTTTCCACCACATCCTCCGTAAATGAACTGCTTGCATTGTTCAGCTTCTTGATCGTAGTAGAAGCGAGGAATGCGAGCTCTGCACGGACCGGTTTCGGGAGCTTTGTCGCAATCTGGACGATCCAAGGCAGCTGGAATACATTCATTGGAAAGTAAGAAATCAGTCATTGAAAAATACTAAAGATTAAAGAAACTTTTAATGTACAGGGTGATTATAATTAAAGTCCCACTTTCAAAATGCTATAAAAAAATCATTTCTCGTCACAATGAGTTCAAATTTGAATTGAAGATACTTGAAGAGGGGGAAACGGTATTGCATCAAAAAAAGCTCCAAAAAAGGTTCCACCGATTTTCCCATCCAATTTGGTATGACTTTGCCGTGGTGGATGAGCTTTCCACTAACAGTGTCACAACTGTTGAATGATTTGAAAACCATTTTTCCGTCAAAAAACAAAAAAAAAAAAAAACGAAGCAATCAAGCACATTGAACACTACAGTTGGTTTAATGTGCAACTCATGCCAAATATGTTGTCATTTCGATTCAAAATATCACTGGCAGCCGAATTCACTTTCTTTATACCGTTTACATCGCCATCTATTAATACATATTGGAATTGTTTTTGATGCCGTTTGCCCCTTCTTCAAGTATCTCCAGTTCGAATTTGAACTCATTGTTACTAGTGGTTCTTTTTACAGACCTATGTATTTTTGACCAATCATAATCACCCTGTTTATTATTAATGAATAAATAAATCATGGTAATGGATCTCGTATTTAAGAAAAATTACTTCACATGCTGTTTTGAGTGAACCGTTTGAATTTTCTAAAAATCAGTTATTTGAAAACCTGAATATTTATTTTTCTATCCAAATTATAGACTAAAAATAATCTCCTTTTCTATAATGAATTTCATATAGTTAAAAATAAAATTATTTGCGAAGTACGTTTAAATAAAGCGTTTTTCTGTGCCTTTATCACTAAAAATTATATCATTTTTTTCCCTTAAAACAGTGTTAATTACTTCTAAAAAATGAGATGTTCATCTGCTTTACACTCTATCCAAAACGATACACAGTGTTTTATATCTATTGTAGCATTTAACTGAAAAAAATTAACTTTCAGGTTGAGTTTCATTATAAGTATTTTGCATACTCCAAAATACCATTTACTACTACTCTGTAAATTATAAATCGGGATTGCTTGTTGATTCAATAAATTATTTTAAACCAGATATGTGGAGCTGGATTCGGAAATCAGTTAAAAATTCCAACTCTTGATTCTTTCATAAAAATAGTTTTTATATTTTTCTAAATTCTAGGAATTAATATTAAAATTAAATATTAACGAAGAAAATCATTTGTATCCTTCTATAATACAGCCAATAGCAAACTCAGTTATTGCTTTAGATGCATACCAAGAAAGTCTTGAGAGACTTTTCTCAGTACTGAGCCTTATAAAAAGCTGACGATCTTGCTATTAACAAAGAAAGAAAACCTTATAGAAGATATTCCATTATTGATTTGGTTTGGTTTGTTGCTCTACGGTCATTTTGCGCACACTTTAAGCTAATTAGACCGGCAACTACCTTTTAATGTGGATTCTGAAGAACTAACAAACATCTATTCCACCGCCAGGATTCGAACCTAGAAAATCTGTGGTTCTAACGGCCAGAGCGCTAGCCAATTGGTCATCAGGTCTCATTCTATTATTGAAAAAAATATTCCGTCTATTAAAAAATAGAATCGTTGGGCTGAAAGTCACAATTTTCTTTTGTTTGTTCTCAATTATTCTATATCTCTTTGGTACCTGTTAATTTTATAGGATATTTGCTTTTTTGTAAGAAAATATAAAGTATAAGAATGTCTAAGTGAGAGCAAATACTGCACCTTAAAATTAAAAAAAAAAAAAAACCACCTATGTTTTGCAAAAACTGTTTTTATATAGATATACTTATAATATAGTATTTTTTGCTTATATTATAGTATTTTAGTAAGATATACTTTTTATATAATTTTTTTTTTGGTATACTTATAAATCCGTTAGTAAATATCATAATATCATATCTCATATCAATAAAATTACGATAAAGCGTCGAGAATCGTTATAAAAAAAACATCAACTAAGGACTAGGAAATTTGTTTATGGTTCCCCACTTTTGATTAAAAAAGATAGAGAAATCTGTCAAGAAGTTTAAACTATAGATTCCTCATAACAATAGTTATACAATTTGTGCAACAGATGTTTTCATGCATCGCAAAAATAAAGCAAAAGAAAGAAAATGCACTCTACCAGCACGGTTTCCGCAGGCCCTGTTGCACTCGTCTTCAGACTCGAAGTTATTGGCGTTTCCTCCGCAGCCACCATACACGAACCTCTTGCACTGGCCTGAGGCCTTGTCGAAGTGGAACCTGGGGAAGTACCCTCTGCACCTGCCGGTCTCGGCTGGCAAGTCGCAGGTGTCGGCATCAGCCTTGAAGATGTCTGCAAAGATCATTTGTGTAAATAATGGATACAATATATTTAAAAATGTACAAAGCTGGACAATCGTTTGGCTCTTGTGGTTTGGCTATATTAATAGAAAAAGGAAGTGAATGAGAGAACAAGTAATATAAAAACAATTTTTTTAAAGTTAATTCCTTCTTTTTTTCTCACTTTATTGCAGGAAGTCCTTTATAAATAATTTTCATTCATTTTTTAAGTTTATCTGGAGCCATCTATTGGTAGATATATGCCACTTAAGTCTAAAAAAACCCTAACATTAATGAATTAAATTTAATGACTGAATTAATATTTGAAAAAACTGTATTAACATTCAGCGTCATCCACTACAAGTTCAAAAAAAAATTTATTTGAACTCGAGTGGATGAATATAATGTATTTTATGAACGACTGAAAATGTGAATAAGATATATATATATAGGAGAGTGTGATCTAATAGAAGGAATTTAAAAAAAGCTTCTTTTCAAACTTGATGGGATTGAATGGAGACAATTATGTACATTCTCTTGTGACAGAAACGGTTCAAGGGGTACACAACTCGAACAGTTGCCTAGAGCGTGTCGTGTGATGCCGTCGTCACAAAATTTTTTCAATTTGTCGTTTTTTAAGAAATAATGCATGGTGTGTTAGAACTCCACTGACAAATTTGGAAGCTGGTGGCACTTTGGTAGCCATCAAGATAAACAAAAATATGCAATGAACATCGAATGACATTTAGTAGAACCAAATGAGGTAGAGTGGGTACAACTGGCGAAATTGCGTCTACAAAGTGTGGTACAAAAACAAGCCCAAGAAATAAAGACAAAACATTTATTGGACAACATGGGTACAACATAGCTTGACATGCACAGAGCAAATCAAATCGTTATAGTAATTGTTCAAAGTGTCAACAGCTAATATCACTGCACCAGGTAACATCCTGAATCTTTGAGCATGTCTGCTAGTCGTTTCTATGTTTTTGTGTGCTATTTAGTGTCGTTCGTAGCGCCACTTTCAATAAGATAAACGATTTTGTTTGTTATGGGCATCACAAGAATAAAATGAACTTTAGAACTATTTTTTATTTCCTTCCATTTATAAATGACGTACAGTGAGGAAAAATCGTAGAAATGCGTCTACAAAGTGTGATACATTATTGTTATTGTTTATTCTAATTGTTCATATTGTTCATTTAATTTATATTGTTTAAATACTGGTTGAGAAAAATAATAAATTTATTTTTATTTTTTATATTCTGTTCCATGTCACCATTTTTATATTTCTACTTAAAACAAAACGTCGAATTTAGCTAGGCCAATGCTAGCAATCAAAAAGATATTAATTAGCTATGCATGCTTATAACTTATTAAGGGATAATAAGATAAAATTATTAAGGGATAATAAGATAAATTATTAAGGGATAATAAGACAAAATTATTAAGGGATAATACGATAAAATTAAAGGGATAATAAGATAAAATTATTAAGGGATAATAAGACAAAATTATTAAGGATAATAAGATAAAATTATTAAGGGATAATAAGATAAAATTATTAAGGATAATAAGATAAAATTATTAAGGGATCATAAATACCTAAATAAAAAATGATGAAAGATGATGTAGTATTAGCCTTATTTTTAAAATTTTGCAATCGTATTAAGTAACATAGTTTTTTTAAATTTTAACAAAGTTAATTTATAATTTTTTTTTCTGTTGTTAATTTATTCCTATATCATTAATAACCATTTAGCCACCAATAGATATCCAAGTTTAAAAGGTCCTAAATTTGCTCATAACTCTTTTCTGTAAGGGACCATAACAAAATTTTAGACAAGTATATTGTTTAGTTAAGTTAAAACTATTTTTAACAAGTAATATAAAAAAAAATTTTAAAAGTCAATTCCTACTTTTTTCACTCTATTGCAGAAAGTCCTTTATAAATAATTTTCATTCATTTTTTTAAGTTTATCTGGCGCCATATATGAAAAAAAACTGTATTAACATCAAGTGTCATCCACTACAAGTTAAAAAAAAAATGTATTTGAACTTGAGTGGATGAATAAAAAGTATTTTTATTAACGATTGAAATTTGAAAAAAGATATATATAGGTAGAATGTGTGCTAATAGAAGGAATTGAAAAGGAAGTCCTAAACGAAGTGCCATGTTCTCTTTTACATGTAACCAAACATGTAAAGTGTACATACCAACCAATCATGTACCTTTTACACTGTCCTGCTAAATTTTTAAAAGATGTCTTACCCAAAAAATTGACCGTTAAATAAAATTGTTTGTGCTTTAAATTGCAACAAAAATGTAATCTAAGTAAGGAATTAAATTAAATGAAGAGGCAATAGTAACTTACGAGCACAACTCTTCAAGCATTCTGCCTTTGATCCGTATCTGTTGCCGTTTCCATCGCATCCACCATAAACAAACTCTTTGCAGTCCATGGAGCTTTCGTCGTAGTACCACATGGGGAAATAACCTCGGCACATTCCACCATCGGGTTCATCGTGGCAGTTGCTTTCCTCCTCAGCTGAAATGACAGTGAAGGAGAAGATAATTCAGTTGTCAAAAAATAATTGAAAGTTTATTTTGTATGTAAAAAATATGAATAAAAAACTGATTTTCACCTACTGCTCTACTCAAATAAAGTCTATAAACTTTAGTAAAAATCCTTATATCAGAGTCCCCTATGTACTAAACCTATAATGTCTTCAAGAAGAGGACCACTTTCAGGTTCACGGGAACACTTTAAATTTTATTTACAAGCATTATATACATACATACAGAACTCTATTCACAAAAAATGAAAATTAAAGATAATTTGATTCACAAGTGCAGTTCACTCCAAGGACGGAGATTTTCAGAGTTCACGAGTCTACGACAAAACTAATGCACTGGCTTGTGGCAAACCTTAACTATCACACGGCTTGATTCACGAAACCACAAGAGACTCACTTTGGAAACAGGCGGAAAACTCCGGCCTATTCGGTCACTTCAGAGAAAAGAAAGCACAACACTTCTAGTAGACTAGTCGCAGAATTCTCTTCTTCCCCAAACTCTCCTTTTAACACAATCGGTCAAGAGGAGGGGGTGAGTCAGCTTCCCTTACTTCTCACTGGAGTAGACATTTCTCAACTGGGGTCTATCATCCATCACGATGGAACAACTCTTAGTATATCATATTCAATCTGTAGTTATTTCGACCTGCGAAAATCGCAGATATTCGCTAATTTCCTCATTATACCAATATCAGATACCAATATCTGGCGTCAGATTTGAGTGACAGGTTGTTCTCATTAGTACAAACACTAATTGAATGTAATATAACTACCCACAATAAATCGTCTGCTGTCAAAATTGAGTGATCGTCTGTTCTGTCAAATTTGAGTGATGGATTTATTATATATATTTTCAAATAGCATACATTCAGCTCTCGCTTTTGGACTAACTAAAAAATCATGAGTAGAAAGGACCTCTACAAATAGCATTAAGATTATCGCTTCGAAAGAAGAGAGAAAAAGATGTTGGAGTGTTGTATAATAAAGAAAACTACTTGTATATGGAAAAATTGAAATATTGCCAGTCACGCAACATCATAAGTAACACACATAATCCTTCAAAGTCATTTCTTATGTAATATTTTTAAGCCAAATTAAACCATCAAATATTTTTCTCCATTAATTTAGTTTAGAAAGAATCTCATCTATAAATGCAATGAGAAGTAGTGTGGCCAATTGTTGTGTGTGAAAAATTGTAAAGTTTAAATGTCTGAGGGATTTAAAGAGTGTGGTTTAAAAAGAAATAAAGTTAATGCAGAAGGGGTTTAGTTATAATAAAAGTATATTTTGTTTTAAATAATAAAATTTTAAATAACACAATATCAAAAGAAAAATTAGATGTAAAAATTCAGACAGATTACGAGACAGGAGATGTGTTCTTTTTTTTTACGGAGTAGGGTTGTTAACTCAACGCTCTAGAGTCGACAGTCATGTTAGACCGAGACCTACAGTTAAAATGGATTCGAACCACTACAAACATTCATGCAAGGGCAGGGACTCGAACCCAAAACATGTAGCATCGAGTGACAGAACGCTAGTCACTCGGCCTTCAGGAACAACATTAGGACTACAAAATCATTAATTTTTTTTTTATCTTAGTATTTCTTCCATACGTGTTTTGTAAAATAAAAAAATAAAAATTTTATATGTTTATCGAGCTAAGCTGACTTGCGCTTTAATTAATTTTGAATCAGTTAGTAATTTTAAATAATTCTAAATCACAAATATTAAATGTTTTAAAATATGAAAATAAACAATGTATATATGCAATGTAAAAAACATTGCCAAAAGTCTTTGAAACAAAATTGCGTTAATTTTTTACTACATTTATTATTATTTTTTTTCAAATATAGAAAATTGATGCAAAATTGAATTAAATATATTTTAAGTATTTCTGGTACTATATTCTCAAAAACACAAATCGAATTTTTTTTTAAAACTCAAATGTATATTAAAACCTAATTATATGGAAAGGGGGGTGTCTAGGAAAACCTCTACCAGAAAATCCTATCTAAAGATGGTTAAAATATATTCATCCTTAACTGGACAATGTTACTCCTCGTCCTGAAATTCCAGCGCATTCGTTAGTGACCTTTTCAGAAGCCAGATACCACTACGCTTCAGAAAAGACAGCATTTGATGTGACGGCATATTAGAAACCATGTATAATTCACCCACCAATGTGTATAGAAAGGTAAACATCAATTTTAAGACGAAAATGGACGAATCGATTACTTGCTTTAGGGGTGCTAGTCAGATATACGCAGTACAGAACAGTTTTTAAAGAAAGGCGTTTAACAGCTAGTGTGGAATTTCTTCAGAAGTTTTCTGTACAAACCTTGTGCTGGGCAGTTTTCAGGCAAGACGCATTTTCCGTCCTTAGTCTTAAGGTAACCTTCATCGCAGTGGCATCCGCGGCTGCACATGTAAACGCATGACCTTGGGTTTGGGTCTTCGCAAGTCAGAGGACAGGCTGTACCGCAAGACTTGTATCTGGAGTTGGGTGGACAATCCTTATCTACAAATAAAAAAAAAATCATAAGTTATTAGATCAGAAATTGCAAATTTTATTAAGTATTGTAACCGTGGTTTCACATACATAACCATGTTTCCTTCTAAGCACTGCAAGAACACCTTTTGAGGCATTCGGAATAAATAGTCAGTAGGCATCGAGACTCTCATCAGAGAGGACGTAAAGCAAAACAGGTTCTGCCGTTAGTTATAACCTTTTATCGAGAAAGCTAGAAGTGGAATCCTTCCACTAATCTGTACTTGTATATCTTTAAATGATAACACGTACGATAGTTAAATTATTGTACGTGTTGTAAATAAACCGGTGTGTTCTTAAAAGCATAAGTAAATGTTATGTATTTTACACATCTTTTTAGTTAGAAGTGCTTACGTAAAGTCAAGAAATACAAATTTTTAAAATTTTTGCAAAATGTTAACAAAAAATATTCATATATATAATTTAATTTTCATGTTTATCAATATTTTACTACCTAATAGTATTAAAAAAAATTTCCATAAAATATTATTTAAAAATTTTGGCGTTGAAAGTGAATATTTATCGTAATATAATAATACATTTAATAATTAATTAATTTTATTAATTATACTATAATTTATTTACTTATAGTTAACATTAAACTCTTGCATATAGTTTAGTTGATGTTTGGTTTTATTGATTATTATTCATATTTTGAATTTAAAATAACAATTTTTTCATTCTTTTAATCACTTTTAACCGATTTTAAATTAATTTTACATTAATAGTATTAAAATTAATTAAATTAAATAATTATAATTAATTAATTAATTATACTACTATTAATTAATGTAAAATTAATTTAAAATCGGACAAGTAAAAGTAATTAAATGATTAAAAGTGATTAAATTAAGTGATTAAATAACGAAAAAAATTATTATATTAATTTCAAAATACGAAAAATAAATTAATAAAACCATACCTCAACTAAACTATATGCATGAGTTTAATGTTAACTATAAGCAAATACGGCGCTACGAAATTTTGTGGATTTTATGAATTCGATCTCATCGAAAAATGATAACTATCGATTGAAATGATACATTATTAAGAAATGGTAGCATTATCGAAAATGACAATTCACCATATTTAATTTTCCAAAAAACTAAAAAAATTATTTAGATTTTTATGTTATTTAAATTTTATTAAATTTATGTATCAAGAAACTAAAATCAGAATAATAAAAATCGTATAAAAAATAAATAATATAAAAAAAAAAAAAACTTTTAAGTCAATTCCTACTTAGGATAACAAAAGAAAAATTTTTTATTTTAGTTATTTTATTAAAAAAATTACGATAAATATAAATACGCTTCGCCATGACGGTATTTATTCTTAAATTTATATCCTGCAAAATATCTTATATAAGGGAAATTTGTTTCTCCAATATAAAATTGAAAGTAATTAATTAAATTTAATTGATGAATTGATATTTGAAAAACTGTATTAACATAAAGTCTCATCCGCAACAAGTTAAAAAAAAAAAAAAATGTATTTGAACTTGAGGGGATGAATAAAAATATTTTATGAACGATTGAAAATTTGAACAAGATATATAAATATATATAGGGAGAGTGTGAACTAATAGTAAGAATTGAAAAAAAAGAAAGGCTTTCATTTCAAGCTGATATTTTCCTCTTACATCTTGCGCCATCTATTAGTAGATATATGCAACTTAAATGTAAAAAAATTAAATTATTTAAATAAATTTAATTAATGAATTAATATTTGAAAAACTGTGTTAACATCCAGTGTCATCCAATGCAAGTTTAAAAAAAAAAAATATTTGAACTTGAGCGGATGAATAAAAAGTACTTTATTAACGATTGAAAATTTGAACAAGATATATAAATATATATAGGAAGAGTGTGAACTAATAGTAGGAATTAAAAAAAAAAAAAAAAAAAAAAAAACAGAAGGAGAAAAAATGTCTAAGCTAAAAAATGCTATTACACATTTACAACTTTACATTACGAGATTTTAAAGTTGAATTGTCCCTCTTACAACTGGCGCCATCTATTGGTAGATATATGCAACTAAATCTAAAAAAAATATAATTAATTAATTAAATTTAGTTAATGAATTAATATTTGAAAAAACTGTATTAACATCAAGTGTCATCCACTACAAGTTTAAAAAAATGTATTTGAACTTAAATGGATGAATAAAAAGTATTTTATTAGCGAATGAATATTTGAACAAGATATATAAATATATATAGGGAGAGTGTGAACTAATAGTAGGAAAAAAAAAAAAAAAATAACCTTATCCAAGAAGGCAACAGCCCCGGCTACGAGAGCAAAAAGTACCAAGAACTTCATAGTGCTTTTTTTCCAAGGGAAAATCTGAGGAAGGTGGGTGGTGGACTCTCGTCGCTTTTATATATGTAAAATATCAGTATGCTAATGGTCTCACGCGTTCTGATATCATTTCAATAAGACTCTGGGAACGAGCATCTGGCGCCGAATGATAATGGTTTGCATAATAAATTTAAAAAATTGCAATTCTAGTAGTTTGATAAGACAGATAATAGTTTCCTTATATTTTAACTATACGTATTCGATTGGGATGCATAGAGTTTTAGTTTACTACTCTGTCCAAAAAGTAAGACCAGTTTTCAATTTAAATTTCCAGGGCATTGGGTATTTAAATTTTTTTTTTTTTAGGTTGTTGGCACTGTCCTTGACATCTGTGTGAAATTTCATGTCACAATATTCATTAGTGCTTGAGTTAGTGCTTTGCTTTGTGAGATGCTAAAACTGATTTCGACGATTTTTGAACTGTATCTTCAATCGACTCAAAACGTTGTCCCGGAGGGGTCTTTTGAGTTTAGGGAATAGCCAGAAGTAGCACGATGCTAAATCAGGTGAATACGGTGATTGTAGAACGATATGAGTCTCATTTTTGGCGAAAAAGTCACGAAAAATCAATGCAGTGTGAGCTGGCTCATTCAGTGTTTTCCGTACTCATGAAGACTTGATTTGAAAATTGGTCTTACTTTTTGGACACAGTAGTATATCAGAGGTGGCCAACCCAAATGATATTTGCACACCACTTTGGAAATGCATCATAACTCCGTGGGCCACATATAAAATTATATATCCCCATATTAGATTCAGACCTACTATAGACATTTTTTTGGTGTGAAAAATTGAAACATAATGAGTTGTTATTATTGTGTTTACTATTATTATTACATGTAAACATCTATAATATAATAATAATGGTACTAAACGCACATCGTAAAGAAATATATAACACTAAAAAAGGAAATATAGAAAATATCTAAATATAAACGAAATAAAAAAAATGAAATCAATAAAAAATATTTATTTTACTGTTGCGATATTTGTTTCTCCACTCTTTCAGTTCCCTTTTGCAAGTCGATCTCAATGTGGGAATTTGAGTAATCTCAAAGAGGATACATTTTGTTTCAAATAATAGCATTCTTTAAACTATAAAAAGAAAATTCAAAATCTTTTTTTTTATTTCGCATTTTATGATTTCTAAAATGAAATAATGCTAAGCTGAAAAAAATTCGTAGTTTATTTCATAGCATTTTATTTAATTTGAATAATTAATACGCTTTTATTAGTTTCACTCGTATGTTTGTTTGTTTGTTTGTAACTGACTCTTTGGGCTCGATTTTGCCCTATTTTAAGCAATCAGATTGAATTTAAACGTAGTAGACTTATCAAGGACCGACGATACTAAAATATTTTGATAAGTTTATTATCTCATCATGATTGGGATCGCCAGGATGAGTGATTTTATTTTAACTTATGAAGAGCAATTTAACCCATGTAGAATGAACCTAGCCACAGTTCCGAGTGGGACGATTTCATTGGTCGAGAAAATCAAGAGAGAAAGAATCTAATGCAGTTACCAACTGTTCGAGGACATCAAGTTTTCCAACAACCAGAACAGATGAAGCCTGCTACACATTTGTGGTGGCAGTTCCGTCTGGTTGAACTCAAACAAAACATGCGCCATCAAGGAGACACGACATTTATAGATGTGCTTAACGCCCTAAGAGTTGGAGAATTGACGTCTGGCCATTTTGAAATTCTCGATTCAACAGATAAAAAGAGTTCTAGATAAAGGGACAGTTATTTATACAATAAAAGCACAAGACAAACTCATTGTTGTTAAAAGAAATTTAGGTGATAAGGACTGTGGTACCTAAGGATATCAATAAAACAGGAGGTCTTCTTAAAGTATTGAAAATATTCGTAGGAGTTACAGTGATGTTAAGGTCGAACATTCACGTGCCAAAAGGTTTAGTAAATGGTAACATGGTTTTATAACATAAATTATCTGGACAAATTTTTGCAGGGGCCAAGTATATGCTGAAGACATTCCGTCAGTCCGTATCGATTTCGGTTCAGATGGTGTACACTCAATTAAACCAATATCGACATAGTTCCCAGCAAAAAGCTGTGGAACTGCTGAGAGACGAATGTTACCATTAATCCTGAGTTGGGCATCGACATTCCACAAGATGCAAGGTTGTACAGTTGATCATGCAGTCATTTATTTAGGCTCACGACTGTTTGCTGCTGGACAAGCTTATGCTGGACTGTTGCTGCTGGACCAGCTGCTGTACAAGCTTATTAGTCGTGGAAGATCCTTGGACGGTATTCGAATTGAAGAACTTGATTGCGCAAAATAAACAGGAAGAACCCCATGTAACAGTGAAGCATTAGATGAAATGGTTCGATTACGAAATAGTCCATAAGACTTGTTCGCAAATCCAAAGACTAAAGTTACACCACTATGTCTCGCTGCTTATATTGGCAACATAGAAATCTTTGAATATGTTTTCTAAATTGAGATGCAACTGTTAACACATCTGTACGGTAAGATATTAAATTATATATTAAAGACGGTTTTTTTTTTGTAGCAAATCGAACTAAAAAAGTAAAAAAAATAAATTATAGTTTCAAAAAAACTAAAAACACGCATATATAGTGAATCAAACTGAAAAGTAAAAAATAAATTATAGTTTAAAAAAAACTAAAAACACGCTTTTAGAGTTAATCAAACTATAAAGTAGAAAATAATTGTTAACATAAGGATAAAATGACTGACGAGAAAATGAATGTCATTGTTCTAAAAGCGTGGGTTGCTTTGTATGACATTTTAAACTAACTCTGCATTTCGGAATGAAACTAGTGAAAAATTATTACGATTGATATCGAGCACCCCACGTTTTTAGAACAGCGACATTAATTTTTTTGGTCAGTCATTTTATTCTTATGTTAACAATTATTTTTTACTTTATAATTTGATTATCTCTAAAAGCGTGTTTTTTAGTTTTTTAAATCATAATTTATTTTATTGTTTTATTTTAAATATTACAATTTTTTTCTCACAAAAACAACAAATAATATTAAAAAAAAAAAATTAAAGTCAATTCCTATTTTTTTTTTCACTCTATTGCAGAAAATCCTTTATAAATAATTTTCATTCATTTTTTATTTTAAAGTTTATCTGGCGTCATCTATTGGTAGACATACGCAACTTAAATCTAAAAAAACTAAAATTAATTAATTTAATTTAATTACTGAATTAATATTTGAAAAAACTGTATTAACATCAAATATCTTCCACTACAAGTTAAAAAAAAAAATATATTTGGACTTAAGTGGATGAATAAAAAGTATTTTATTAACGATTGAAAATGTGAACAAGATGTATATAGGAGAGTGCGAGCTAACAGAAGGAATTAAATTAAAAAAATTTCCTTCTTATTGTTCTAATAAAATTAAATAAATCTGTACTGAAAAGTGGTAATGATTTATTTTATTTTAATTTCAAAGCAAAGAATTTTAGTCATATTCTCTATTGTTAATCGTACTTTTTGACAATTTAAAATTAACAATTATTAATCTTAAAAATACTACAAAAAAATATGGGGAACTTTCTGTTTTATTTTCATTTATTGAAATAATTTTATTGATTGCAATTTGAATAATTTTATTGTTATTTTTTAAAAATTACAATTTGTTTATTACAAAAATATTTTAAAACATTTTCCTTCCTATTACTGTTTCAAAACTAAATAAATTTGTACTGAAAATACCTAATGGTTTATTTCATTTAAATTTTAGTCATATTTCTGAACTGTTAGTCATACTTTTTGAGAATTTAAAATTAACAATTATTAATTATAAAAAATACTACAAAAAAATCTGGGAAACTTTCTGTTTTATATTCAATTATTGAAATAATTTTATTGATCATAATTTAAATAATTGTATTATTTTGTTTTGAATATTACAATTTTTTTATCACAAAAATAATTAAATAGTTCTTTCTTTCTTATTAAATAAATTTGTACTGAAAAGGCTTAATGGTTTATTTTATACTTATCTAAAAGTATTTTAGTCATACTTCTGAAAATCATACTTTTTGACAGTTTAAAATTAACAATTATTAATCTTAAAAATACTACAAAAAAATCTGAAATCTTTCTGTTTTTACATTCAATTATTGAAATAATTTTATTGATTGAAATATGAATAATTTTATTGTTTTTTTTTAAATATTACAATTTTTTTATTACAAAAATAATTAAATAGCTCTTTCCTTCATACTGTTCTTCCAAAATTTTAATAAATTTGTACTGAAAGGACATAATAGTTTATTTTATTTAAATTTCAAAAATATGTTAATCATATTTCTGAATTGTTAATCATATTATTAATTATTATAATCATATATGTTTGAAATTAGCAATTATCAATCTTAAAAATACTACAAGAAATCTGGGAAACTTTCTGTTTTATATTCAATTATTGAAATAATTTTATTGATTGCAATTTGAATAATTTTATTGTTTTGATTTAAATAATACATTTTTTTATCACAAAAATGACGAAAATTTCTTTTCCTTCTGATGGCTTTTCCAAAATTAAATAAATTTGCACTGAAAGGACCTAATGGTTTATTTTATAACACTTCTAAATTTCAAAGTATTTTAGTAGTAGTGTTTAATGTAGAGTAGTGTTAGTAGTAGTAGTGTTTAGTGTAGAGTAGTATTAGTAGTGTATTTAGTGTAGAGTAGTGTTAGTAGTAGTATTTAGTGTAGAGTAGTGTTAGTAGTAGTGTCTCATAGATATAATATAATCAATCATTTGTGGAACAAAGTTTATAATTCACCAATTAAAAGAAAGTAGTAGATTTAAATCAAAAGTCTCTTTTATTGATTAATTACAATCGAAACATATTTTCACCTTGAAAAAAAAGAGCTTCAACAGCATACGCTTTCTTTCAGGTTTAAGCTGCAAAGAAAATTATAGTTATTTAAAAACTGATCTGACGAAACAATTTGATTTTTATGATTAGACAATATCAACAAAAATGAATCTAAAATTTTATGAAAATTTCTCAAAAATAGAATTAACTATTTTCTATTACAATAAACCTCAAAAATCAGATAAAATTTTATTTATAATACGTTTTCTAAGCCTTCTTATAAATAGTGCAAAAAATAAGTTATGATAAGAACGGACACAATATTATATTTATTTATTAATATATGTGATTTTGCATAAATTTTTGTAAAATATCAGAATAAAATATTTACAGCTCAGAAATAATTAAGTCTATTTTTCTAGCTAAATGTGGACACACAATTCAGTAATTAATTATAGGGATTAATAATTTACTAATTGTTACAAAAATTTAAAAAAATAGTTGAAATGCTGTGATTTTTTAAAAACCTTTTATTATTTACATAACTGAACAAAATAAATAACATATTTATGATATGTTTGTAGTGATTAAATCAAAGTATAAAAAGTTACTTAAACAATAAAATAATAATATTTATTATTGATAATATTAATTAAATAATAATAATAAATAATTATTGATAACAATAATTATTATTAATCAAGTAATAATTATTATTATTGATAATAAAAATTGAATTAATAGTAATAAGAATTGAATTATTAATAATCATAATTGAAAAGTAGTTGAGATTACGTGATTTTTTTAAAAAAATCTTTTATTATTTAATTTAACAAAATAAATATCAAATGATGTGTTTGTAGCGATTCAATAAAAGAGTAAAAGTTATTTTAAGGAATAAAAATCAAATAAAGCATTTACAATTATTCATTGAACCTTATTTAATATTTTTCAAGTATTTTTATAGCTATCAAGTAGTATTATAAAATCGTTGATAAATAGTTACAATACAACAACATTGAATACAGTAATAGGTTGGTTTACAAAAAGTGTTCAACCCAGGACTACCATCACAATTGCAGATGCTAACGCAGTTGCCAAAAGCCGACTATTTCATCATAACTTTAAGAAGCCACTCATCACGGACTTCAACTGCCCTAGGAAGTTGACATCAGTTATTAGCACACTCAGAACTAATCATTGCAGAGTGGGATGAAGATTCTCCCAGGCCAAAATCAGGGAATACATCCCCCTGCGAGGCCCCAAGACTTTCTAACACCTAAGCGCATTTCTAGGAAAGTACCCGGCGCTCCACTGCTATGGTGGTAACGAGTACCTGGTGCTCTCCATATGAAAGTCCATGAGAATCACAGACTGCAACTAAACCTAGACTCGTCGGAAAACATCACACCAGACCACTGTTGCGGTGTCCCAATACATGTTCTCACTTGCAGGTTAATCGCAGCGACGAGTTGCGGTAAAGTAAAACGCATCGGACAGGCCTACGAGCACATATAGGCAATGTGCCCTAAACGTCTGTACACGGTCTATGGCCTTGAAACCGTCGTACCGGTAGCTGAAGAGAGCTGACGAGACAGGTCTGATGCTGTGCCCGTCTTTTCTTTTGGCGGTAACTGCTAAATGCCGGTCCTCATTCGGCGTTGTAACTCGAGGGCGACCTGTGCTGTAACATCTACTCACATTACCATCATCAGAATCGTTGCCAAAGCTTGAGACACTCCACAGGCGATTCCAAGTTCCTCGGATACTTCCAGCTAGGTTTCGTCCGCATTCAATCGCCCGATAATTCTAACACAAAAAAAATCATCCGGGGTCAAGCTTCCTTGTGCCATAACTATGCGGTTTTGCACTGAAAGGCTTTTTAAAGCGCTTTTGAACAATTTTTACTTCTTTGGCCGCCATTCCTTATGTATCCTCTCTTACACTCTCGTCATTGTGACGTACTATCCGGGCGCCATCTGTGGTTTTTGCAAACATGTTGAAATATTCTTCTTCAGAGAAAAATAATAATTCATGTGTGTGTGAGGTGAAATTTTTATTTTAGAGTTCAATTTCTGTGTGATTCTGAATTATCCTGCACTTATAGACATGAGTGTATTTTAAACCATGGACACTATAGCAACAACAACAAATGTGTTCCCTGCTATTGACGGAGACAGGAAGCCACAGTCTCCTTTTGGCTAAAGGAAATTAATGTGCTATTTCCGCAGTGCAAATCTCCATAAATGAAGGATTCGCATTGTCCGGTCTGCTTGTTGAAGAAGAATCGGGGGAAAGCAGCCCTGCAGGGTCCAACCACCTTCTCTTGGTCGCATGCACTCTCTGATGCTAAGGCTGAAGATAAAGAAGTAAATATGTGATTCGCCGTAATTTCGCTTAATTTCTGTTGGCCATGCATTCTTTGGCAAAAATAAAAGATGCGATAAGGTATAATTGAATAAGATCTTTTCCTTTTTTTTGTTTAATAGTTAGGCAAATGCAATTTGACATCAAAAATTGGACTTAAGATAAGATATTTTTAATGCTATTAACATATTCTTTTTCATAGTAAATCACAAATAGGTAATTATTACATTTATTTTGTGAAATATTAATCATATTTTTCATGTTCTTGAAGAAAATATTTAATTTTCAAATTTGTTATTGTAAATTCCTTTTAAGTCAATATCATGAAAAAAATTTTTTATGTCGAAATATTTTTCATATTATTAATCGATCACTTTGATTAAATTTGAAAAACAAAAACAAAAAAAAAAAAATATATATATTTTTTTTTTAATTATTTAGTTTTTTTTTACTGTGTTCTTGTTCTTACTCTTGTGTTCTACTATGTCTATTATGCTGATCAAATAGTGCTGCCATCTAGCGTGGATGTCAAATGATCTACTAAGAACACTTCGTGATTTTCAAATTACATTCATTTTATTTTGGTTATACACTAAAATTTTCTGGTAAGATTTTAAAATTAATAAATTTAGATTAAAAATAAATAAATCTTTTCATTAGACTTTTTGAAAATCACAGAAAACTATCTAAACTTTTTTAGTTGTGTTGAACTTAGTTTATTAATATTCCTTAAAATTACATAACAGTTTTAAGTTTCTTTCAGTAATTAGGTAAAAGGAGATTTTCGTGATATTTAATACCTCGAAGGAACTCCGTGATGGATATGTCCATTGTCATTTCATTGTTACATGGAATTTTCAAAAAAATAAATAAATAAAATAAAATAAAAAAAAATATGAACAACTCGTACACACTGCACTTATCGTGAATTAAACTCCTCGTTTCTGAAACCTTTGAACTTAAACCTATATCGTAAAAGTTAAAGCAACTCATCTGCGTCCTTTTGTGAACTAAGCCTCCCTACATGACGAATTAACAATTCTGAAACACTGAAATACATGTTGTAAAAAGTTGTTCTAATGCATCTGGCAATATTGAAGTTAATTTGTATGCCATACGCAATGGGTGCACCGTTGTTACTCATTTGACATTACCCAGGCGGCACATGTAGCTTGAAAGATATTCTACGGTGAGTAACACTACCCCACAATGCCGTACGATCATATTAGGACTGGGATCTACGATTTTAAAGTGAATTTGAATTCAGAAACACCACTAACATCCATCCATGGTACTTTCGAGATTCGAACCCGAAACTCCAGGCATCGAGCACCAGAGGGTGCTAGCTACTCGGCCATCTGGTCCCAACATATCGTAACAGTTCGAATTATGCAGCCTGCGACTAATTGGGAACTGAACTTCCACTTATAGCGAATTAACGCTCCTCATTTCTGAAACCTTGAGTGAAACGCATGCCGTAAAGTTTGACCGTAACCTGTTGCCATTTGCGACTAGACTTGTAACAATATTTTGTGTTAAAATTATAAGTCTGTTATGTTCTGCCATAATCAGCTTCTTTTGTTCAAAATTTTAATGCTTAATCTGTTGATCAAAATGCGGCATTTGAACAGTATTGCAATACTTTTACGTTCTGGCAAAAATAATTTCAATCTGATTGGTTTGCCTCCGCCTTGTTGTGGCATTCATCTTCAGGGACTTGAGAGTTGTTCAGTTTCCGCCGCATCCTCCGTAAATGAGCTTCTTGCATTGACTTCTTACGTCATTAGTGGTAACGAGGAATGTAGGCTCTGCGCGAGCCGGAGTTCGGCAGGCTTGTCGCAATCTGGGTAATCGAAGGCGACTGGAATGCATTCATTGAAAAGTAGAAATCATTCATTGAAAATACTAAGGTAGAAACTTGTGTGCAGGGTGATTATAATTGAGTCCGCTTTCAAAAATAGCACGTAAAAGAGCAGCTCGTCCGCAGCCAGGTTCACATTTGAGCGAATACTTGAGAGACGGTAAAGGCATCAAAAGAAGTGTCATTTTTTCCCCCATCTGTAATCTCATCCTCGACTTTACTGGTGAATGGGAAACTTTCTACTCGCGGTGTCCGCAGTGTTGAATGATTTGAGAACCTTTTTTCAAGTCAAGCGAACAGTGAGCGCAGCGAGCATTATGGTGGTTTAATGTTGCGGTATGCCAAATGTGTTTGTCATTTCGATTCAAAATATCGGTGGCGGCCGGGAATTCCGCTTTCTTTGTGCCGCTGCGGCGCCGGTATTGTCATTTTAGGAACTGCCGTACTTTTCCCCAATAGCTGGGTATCTTCGGTTCGCATTTGAAAGTCAGTATTTGATAAGTGGTTCTTCTTTTGCAACATTTGGTGAAACTGTCACTATATAATCGCCCTGTATATCCCTTTCGCGAGATCTTGTGTCTCAATGCATCATTCGCAGAAATCTTGACAATTGTGGCGAATTTATTCCTCCATTTCGAATAAATTATTATTCTCTTGAATAACCAGCAAAGATCAATTCTTCCGTAAGAATCAATTGAGCCAAGTTCTATTTAAACGAAATCATTAAAGGTAAAGAAGACATATGGTAAAAGAGAAGAGCAATACATATGCCGAGTTAGTTGAAAATATATAGAAGGTGGGAGCTTTGTAGTATGAGTAAATTACATTTTAAAGCAGTTATTTGAAAACGTTTGTCCTCCCTGTGCTCTGCGGGCCCCTGTTTCCCTAATCAATGTAGGTAAAAAATAATCTCTTTTTCTATATTAATTTTCTATGATTAAAAAGCAAAAATTATTTACGAAGTGAGTTAAATAAGGCATTTTTCTAGCACAACATTAAAAAGTATTGGGAATTTTTCCGTTTAAAAACGGTAATAAAGATATTCAACTGCTCTACGCACGCACTTTGTCGAGGCTGCACTTGTTGTTTGCATCTCTGAGAGCCTTTGCTTGTAAAAATAATAAAATTGACTTTCAGGCTGAGTATCATTATAAAGCTTTTCATGGTCCATCCTAAATAAATATATATAAGGCTTATTTGTTAGTTCAATAAATTGTTAAAAACAGTATGGGGGTTGGTGAAAAGGATTTGAAGTTGCGAAAATTCGAAATTCCGACTCTTTTTTTTAGTAATTTCTTTTTTATCAAAGTCTGAGAATTAACATTAAGGTAAATATTCAAAGAAACAAAGTAATTCATTATCCCTTCTATAATACCTGACCAATGGCAAAGAGGCAGTTATTGATGCAAATGCAAATCAAAGAAAAGTACAATTTCACCAACGCTAAAGCTTATAAAAAAAAGCTATCCCATTAATGCTGTCCGGCAAGGAATGAGAATATTCTAATATTGATTTGGTTGTTTCGTCCGCTCTACGGTCATTCGGTGCGCACTTTAGGTGGTAAGCCGGGGCTTACGGATTCAAGCATTGAATTCTACAGACCGCTAACAAAGAAATTCCATGTCCGCATGTGTGGTGTATGTGTAGTCGCATTGAAAATATTATGGTACAAAATGAGAATGCTTTGGGCTCAAATGCATATTTTCTTTGTTTGATCTTCGGTTATTCTATGCTATTTTGGTATCATTGGTTTATGGAATGTGCTTTTTTGTAAGAATATTTTTAAATGAGTTGGCAAACGCCTACGCCTTAAATGAGAGAAATGCCAAATTTGCGAAATTTCACTATGAATATGCTTACAAATCCAATGTAATGAAATCAATACCGTAATGCAATAAAAATCCGATAATGACTAAATCAGACAGTGAATGTCAATTCCACTGAACTAAAAAAATAAAGTAATCTATCATTTAACTACAGTGCCTCGTGCAAAAGTTATGCAATTGCAACGAATGTTTTCGTGGCCTATCGTCAAATAAGAGTGGTACCAAAATAATACCGAAAGTATTTTTAAATGAGTTGCAAAAACGCCTACGCCTTAAAATGAAGAAAAATATGAAATTTTGCGAAATTTCTTTTATGAATATACTTCTAAAAAATCCATTATTAGTAAAAGTCAAAGTACGTAAAGTACGGTAAGAATCCGATAATAGAGCTAAGTCCGGGCTGATTGAGATCACGATTCCCCGCCCCTACAATTAAAAAGGTAGAGGTAATCTATCGTTTAACTACGGAAGCGCCTCATTAAGAAAGTTATACTGGTATTACCAGCGAATGTTTTCATGCATCGTGAAATAGTGAAAATGCGCTCTGCCAGCGCGGTTTCCGCGGGCACTATTACCGGTCGTCTTCGGTCTTGAAGTTGATGGCGTTTCCTCCGCAGCCGCCGTACCCGAGCTTGCGCTGGCCACGAAGACCTTGTCGAAGTGGGAGCCTGAGAATTATCCTCTGCGCCACCTTGCCGGTCTCGGCTGGCTTGAGTCGCGAGGTGACGTCGGCATCGGCCGCGAGGCAATCTGCGAAGTCATTTATTGTAAATAATGAATGCAATATATTTAAAAATGTGCAAAGCTGGTGGTAGTCTGATGGCCGGTGGCTGGCTCTCACAGGCTCCGGTGCCGCGAGTTCAGAGTCCAAGCAGATATTTGCGGTGGTTCGGGAATCCGCTTTGAGCAAGTGGGTCCCGGTCCCCAATAAGGATCGTGGCTTGAGTTGTGGGGTGGTGTTGCTCAGTCTGTGGCATATCTTTAAAGCTACTGCGTGCCCCTTGGGTGGTGCTAACTGAGAGTATCGGCGGTGCGGTCACTTGCTTATGGCATGAAACAGCTTGTCTCACAATATTGTCATTTGCGACAGCATGTAAAAAGTTGGAGCACTTTTGAGGGTTTGACGTATTAATGATTAAGTGAATGAAAACAATTCATTTAAAACTGTCGATGTCCGGGATAATTTCAAATCTTTTCTTGTGGCTTAGAGGAACAGTTTCAGAGGCATGCGCAATTCCATCGGCCGTCTAGGAGACAAATAAATTGTGATATCCTTTGTCCGTAGATATCAAATAAGTATAATGCGCTAAAGGGTGTAGGTAGTGTTTGCTGTAGGCAATTGTTCATGTTGCTTAAATACTGGTTGAGAAAACAATATTTTGTTCATTGTTCGTTAAAAGAAATTCAAGGTAAAGGAATTTATTTTATTTTATATTCATTCCGCATTGAAAATATTATGAGTATTGCCCCAAAAAATAGTAGCGTGACCAAGTGCCGAAATCAATTTAAATTGTTATGTGTATTCATACCTATAAATTTATTGAGGTTCATAAAAAACCTAAATAAAAAAATTTTAGACTGATGTAATTATACGGTAAAATAAAATTTTTAATGAGCTTGACACAAATATATTGATCAAACTGCAATCATTATTAAATAAGCCTAAACTAACAAGAATTAATACAAACAATTTGTTGTTGTTATTAAAGTCATCTAAATCGATAATAAATATTGGCCATAAATGAATGTCGCATTTGAAAGTCTCAAAATTGCTTTCGTAATTACTTTCACAGCAAGAAGCCAATGAAGCAAAGTACGAGAAATATTGTTGTTGAATTGGCTTAAACTATTACAGAAAAGGGGATCCGGTGGCTTGAGAGTAGCAGGTTCTATTTACGTGTAATAATGCTAACTAACTTTGCTAGAGTATTAAATGATATTTGCAAAAATAAATAAATAAATGGTAATTGGCAATTTCTGTCCATTCCTAATTCATACTCAAAAGGCCAATCGAGTAATGAGTAAATTAGATAAAGAATGTGGCAGTAACTGCAGGCACTGACTCTTCAGGCATTCTTCCTTTGATCCGTATCTGTTTCCGTTTTATGCGCCACCATAAACAAACTCTTGCGGTCAAGCGGAGCTTTCGTCATGGTGCCGCGGCGGGGGAAATAGCCTCGACGCATTCCGCCATCGAGTTTCATCGTGTGCAGTTGCTTTCCTCCTCAGCTGAAATGACGGTAAGAGAATCATTCAATTATCGAAATAATGTGTGTAATGAAAACGCTCATAATGCGTATATATATAACAAAAAAAAAATAATTGAAGCTGTACATGTGAAAAATATGAAATAAAAAAGTAATTCACTTAATATATCAGCA